>JAJLVO010000023.1:0-158414 GCA_030564565.1 Pichia sp. NRRL Y-12830
ACCGTCAAAACCGTCCACGTTCCTGCTGCTACCTGTAAATACGTTACGGATACTAAAGTGAGAACGTCCACCGTCAGCACCGACTGTGCAACCACCACCGATACTGCAACATCATACACCGTTGGTAGAGACAAGAAGACCACCATCTACACCGTCAAAACCGTCCACGTTCCTGCTGCTACCTGTAAATACGTTACGGATACTAAAGTGAGAACATCCACCGTCAGCACCGACTGTGCAACCACCACCGACACTGCAACATCATCCACCGTTGGTAGAGACAAGAAGACCACCATCTACACCGTCAAAACCGTCCACGTTCCTGCTGCTACCTGTAAATACGTTACTGATACTACTGTTACACACACATCCACTATATATTGCAAACAATGCCATCACACAACATTTACATCGTATTCCACTACGGTCACTGAAGGCGACACTGCTACCACTGCAGTTATCATTGAACAAACACCAGTTCCTGAAGATAATGAACCTGCACCTACATCATTTGTCACCGTTTCAAGTTCTTCTACTATTTTCTGTAGAGACTGTGAACAAACAACATTTACATCGTATGTCACTACGGTCACTGAAGGCGTCACTGCTACCACTGCAGTTATCATTGAACAAACACCAATTCCTGAAGATAATGAATCTGCACCTACATCATTTGTCACCGTTTCAAGTTCTTCTACTATTTTCTGTAGAAACTGTGAACAAACAACATTTGCATCGTATGTCACTACGGTCGCTGAAGGCGTCACTGCTACCACTGCAGTTATCATTGAACAAACACCAATTCCTGAAGATAATGAACCTGCACCTACATCATTTGTCACCGTTTCAAGTTCTTCTACTATTTTCTGTAGAAACTGTGAACAAACAACATTTACATCGTATGTCACTACGGTCACTGAAGGCGTCACTGCTACCACTGCAGTTATCATTGAACAAACTTCACTTCCTGAAGGCAATGAAAATAAAACTTCAAGCATTACAAAAGAGACCAGTTCGAGTAATGTTACCGCAACGGATATTTCAATTTCCACTCCAGAAATTGAAACTGTTACTACTGAAACTTCCTTTTCACAACAATCAGGAAGTATTAGTACCTATGAAGGTGGTGCAATGAAGGTTTCCTCCGGATTATTTTCAATTGGTATGATTTTAATGTCTTTCTTAGTATAGATTTACATCCTGGTGATTTATTTATATTTATGCTACTTATATTTTTTTCGTTGAGTTTGCCTCAGAATGTCATCAGATTTTTGATAGACTAATATAGCAACAAGTGATTTCAACTTGTTTTTTTTACTTTTAATTTATAATTTCTTTTGGTAATATTTTAGTTGTTTTAATTTTAAAACCATTATTTTAAAATATATCTAATTATTTTCTGACGAACCTGAGGTTTATAGGTGGTCTTTTATGAGATTATTTAGACCAAGTTGCTAATCACTTACGCGATTTTGTATGACACAATATTTATGTCAAAATAAAATATCCGCTGAGCTGAAAATTAAGAAAAATAAAATATAAAATATAGTGTTTCATGTAGAGAGGAGTTACTCAGTTGTGACTTCTTTATTTTTTTGACTTCTACATTTTTTTGCTTCTCTACAATTTTGACTTCTCTTTGAAGGGACAATTTCGTCGCTTCCGACATCTAACATTTATGCTTGATAATTTTTTCAGCTTTTAGATTTTGAATCTAGATGATTTAAACAGTGTCATTGTTTCTTTTATCCTATAAGTACTAATACAAAATGTCAGTCACTAATAAAACGGTCAAACTTATTGTCGTATCAAACAGAAATTTTAGTAATGCCAGAATTTTAAATAACCTGGCAACTTCAATTTCAACTGCAAATAGAAGAGAATCAGATGGAGAAAAGATTATAACACGTCGAAAAGCAGGTACAAAATTTACCGATGTTTTAAACAAAGGACCTTCTTTTGATGATTTTGTCAGTGGGCGTGCAAAGGATATGCTAATTGATCCGTTGGAAGCTGCACGTAAAGATCCAAATGCCCGTTTACCAAAATGGTTAAAGGTTCCTATTCCTAAAGGTCAATCATTCCATAAAGTTAAAAAAGATGTTAGAGATTTAAAACTTGCAACTGTTTGTGAAGAAGCAAAATGTCCAAATATTGGTGAATGTTGGGGTGGCAAAAAATCGGAAGCTACCGCAACGATTATGTTGATGGGTGACACGTGTACAAGAGGTTGTAGATTTTGTAGTGTGAAAACGAATCGAAAACCTGCTGCTTTAGATTCAAAAGAACCCATTAATACTGCTGAAGCAATTTCCAGGTGGGAATTAGGTTATGTTGTTTTAACGACTGTTGATAGAGATGATCTACTTGATGGGGGTGCTGCACATTTAGCTGAGACTGTTGAACAAATTAAATTAAAGGCACCGAAGACATTAATTGAAGTTTTAAGTGGTGATTTTAGGGGAAATTTAGATCATGTTCAAATTTTAGCAAATAGCTCATTGGATGTTTTTGCACATAATGTTGAAACTGTTGAGGCCTTAACTCCACATGTTAGAGACAGAAGAGCAACTTATAGGCAATCTTTAAAAGTTTTAGAAAATGCCAAACTAAATAATTCACATATTTTAACAAAAACTTCAATTATGTTAGGTTTTGGTGAAACTGATGAGCAAATTTTACAAACTCTGAAAGATTTAAGAAATATTAATGTTGATGTTGTTACATTTGGTCAATACATGAGACCCACAAAAAGACATATGAAAGTTGTTGAATACATTACACCTGCAAAATTTGATTATTGGAGAGATGTTGCATTGGATTTAGGTTTCTTATATTGTGCTTCAGGTCCATTAGTTAGATCTTCTTATAAAGCGGGTGAAGCTTATATTGAAAATGTTATTAGAAAGAGAAAAAGAAATGTTGGTATTTCAAGAGAAGTTGAAGTTGGTAATGAAAATTTTGTTTCGAAAACAATCATGGAGAAATTTAACTAAATAAACTAATTGAGATCGTTTATCACAATCAATTTATTATTCATTTGTAATTTTATAGAGTCAAGCAATTTTTTTATTATTTTTAACGTGTATTATATCATTTGGTAAATATTTTAGTTTATAAAAATCAGTAAAATATAAAGTAGTATTTTTACACAATTAGGCTTCTGCAGTTTTTTCTTCTTCAACAACAACTTCATTTTTTTTCGCAGCTGCTCTTTCCTTTTCCTTTGCTAGTTCTTCAAGAATTTGTTTCTCTAAAACGGAAATCTTCTCTTTGATTTCAGAAATTTTCAAATTGGTTGCTTCTTCGGCTTTCTTTAGTTCAATTTCTTGATCTTTCTTTGCAGTGTCTAATTTTTCTTTTAATTCATCGATGACCTTTGGGTATTCAGCTGATGATTCTGGAATAGTAACATCAACAATAGACAATAAAGTGACAATTGAACTATTAACACCCTTTTGTTGCTTCTTTTTGTTATGTTTCTTCTTACCTTTACTTGAACCAGCAAAGAAGGCTTCTTCATTTTTTTGAATAATTTCAGCATTTTCAGGGATTGAAATTTCAGTGTTATTGGATTTTGAAGATTTTGTATCAATTGATGAAGAAATTAAAGCATCTAATGGGTTAACTTCATCATCAAATTTGAATTCTGGATTTAAAGCGAAAATTGCTGATTTAATTTGAGCAATTTGTTCGTTATTAGCAAGACCCTTCGAAGCTTCTAAATCGGCAATTTCTTTTTGGAATTCCTTTCTTTCTAAATATAAAGTGTAGGCTTTTTCATCTTCTTCCCTCTTCTTACGTTCATTATCCATATCAACCTTAAATTTCTTAAATTTAGCATCAAAATCGTCTCTGATTTTTCTTATTTGTGTTAATAATTCGTACTTTTCGTCTTGTAATGCTCTTCTTTTGGTAAATAATTCATCTCTTTTTGATTGAACAGATTTGTTTTTGGTTGATAATTCATCTAAGTCTTTGGTAATTTTTTCAAATTCAGATTGAATTTCTTTATTAGAAACAATTGATAAAGATGACTTTAGTTCAACAATCTTAGCTTTGTCAGAATCAATAGATTTTTGGGTCAATTCAATACCTGCAAAATCTTTCTTTAGCTTATTTAATGAAGAAATTTCTTTTAATGCTTTTTTTTCTTCAACTAACATTAAATTACCAGATTCAATTTCAGTTTCTAGTTTTCTAATCTTTTTATCAATGTCTTCTGTGGTTTTAAAACTGTATTTAGAAGTTTTTGAAGTAATTTCAACAACCTTTTTCTTGATAGATTGATCAAGTAATCTAATTTGATCATTAATTAAATGTCTTTTCTTTTTGATATCCTCTTGAGAAGAAATAACTTTTCTTAATTCAGAAGTTAAAGATTTACGTTTCTCGGAATCTTCCTTTGGAGTATTGGTTGATTCAATTTGAGTTGAAATTGAAGTAACTGAAATTTCAATCTTTTTAATTTGATCGTTTAATTTTGCAACTTGCTTGTTCTTTTGTTCAACATCGGGTTGTTTAATGAACTTTCTTGGTTTTGGTGCTTCAATTTCTGGAATTTCAACGGACATCTTCAAGGGTTTGTTGTATATAGTAATATGGACAGAAAAACAAAACGAAAGTAAGAGTGAGACTTAACTAAAAAAGGTTGCAAAAACCTCGACGTGTACGAAACAGAACTCAAGGCTCCATCAGAGTAAAAAAAAATGGAAAACTTCGAGAAACTTCAGATTTCAAAGATTTCAAACTACAGCAACAAAAACAAGAAAAAACAAAAGCCCGCGACCGGGTTTGAACCAGTGACCAACAGATTTGCAATCTGCTGCTCTACCACTGAGCTACGCGTGCTAACACAAAGCTTAGAATATTAATTTTGTCTCAGCCAAGTGTAAAGCCTGTAAAATATTTATTTTAGACAATGATTTACTACGAAGCCACATTTTCCAATTTCAATATCACTATTTATCATAAAATTTCCTTTATTAAATTTATTTTCAAACTATTATTTTACAATATTTTACAATTTTTACAATTTTTTAAATTTTTTGTTCAGTATAAATGAATTAATATTTTAATTTGATTATCGTTCCTGTTTTTCTTTATTATGACATTATAAACTACAAGTCACTATAAAATTGTGAAGCTTGCAAACAACGACAAGTAAGTGATAATTATATGGAAATGTTGTACTGTAACGGACTTTGACAGTGTACTTAAGATTATATGATAACTGGTAATTAAAGTAGCTATACAAAAAACTAGATAAGTAAACTACAAGAGGGAAGTCGTGCTCTTAATATAGGCAGCGACATCTAGAAAACATATTGCAATAAGTGAGATAATTAGAAGCATCTAGAATATCTGTCGCTTTATGGTAAATTATTAACATCAGAGTCAACTCATAGCTCTGGCTAGATATTCAAGATTCTCATCTCAACAGTAAATATATAATTTAGTAATAAAGAAAAAAAAACCATCTTTAAAATGCCACGGTTTTTGGAGATATATTTAACATAACAAAGATTTTGATTGATATAATAACAATCAGAGTTTAAGTTATCAAAGATTCTTCAGCAAGGAAAGTTTATAACTTACAGAAACTTTACAATAGAGCGGTTCGATTGGTTATTTCCATGACATAATTTAATATGCTATGTCATAGATAAAATCAAGAAATTTTTTACGAAGATACGTTACAACAATGCTAGATCGAATATGTTGAAAATTATACAAGCTAATAAGGAAGTAGTACTTCCAGTATGTAAAACTTTAAAAGTTATATAGGATTAGTAACAAAAAGTCTTTTCTAAAAAGTAAAAAAATGAAAACTTAAATGATTTTTAATAGGGAATTTGAATTAGTATTATTTTAGTAAAAGATAATTACACGAATAGTGCTGTATGAATATGTTATATTAACTAACGTAAAAATCTAATTCCAGTATGTAAAACTTTAAATTTTATAGTACCAGTGATTAAGCTTATTTCCAAAAAAAAAGGATGAGTGAGTTAAATATAAAAACTCGAATGATTTTTAAAGGAGAATTAAAATAATTATTATACAAGCCAACAAGAAAATTAGGTGATGTTACTAATTTTAATCTCATAAAAAAGTATTTCAAAGCAATAAAATTATCTACTCAAGTTTATAATTTTTTTAATTGAAATAGTATAAATACTTTGAAACTTTAATATTTAAGTAATAAGAAGGTTTTAATGGTTACTCCACTATCTTCACCAGACCTCAATAAACACACAGGCATTGCAAAGTTTGTAATTACGTCACATATTTGAACAAATTTATTTTGCTTAAAGTAGTATTATTGTCAAATAGCTTAACAAGTTAACTTGTAACTAAAGTAAACAAAATCTACCAATAAACCAATAACTAATACTATCTTACTAATTGTCTTAGTTCAATTGAATGATATTAGTGATTATAACATTATACATTAGTGGATATTAATAATCGCATAATATAATATTATGTCTTGGAAACTTTAGTAAATCCTAATTGGGGAATGTTCGCCCTATCGTTATATTATAGTCAGTTTATTTCAAAGGTGTGACAATTGTGTTGAACATAAAATATTTTAATAAATTTTGTTTGCTTCTTGAGCCCTTAGAACTCAGACACAAATTGTATAAAGATATTTTACAGGATACTTTGCATTTGCGTAAAGAACAATCAATTTATTGGCCACTTACTACAAATGACTACGATATTTTCACTTATATTGAAAGCAATTTATAAACCTAATTTTTCGTATGCCAATAGGTTATTAATTAATATTTGCGTTCATACTACACCAGCATGCCTTATAAAAAAATATAAGGTGACAGTTCAACTAGGAATGTAAAATCTATTACTTTACTTTTCGCCTTCCTTTATGATCACTTTAGGATTAATGATTACAGGAATTATCAAAATTTAAAATTTCCAGATCCTAAATCGGCGTTTGGCAAAAAAAATGTGAGATTCTTTCAATATTCGAGGATGAGATCTTATTATTTATTATTTATTATTTATTATCTTCTATTTTATATTGGAGGATCCGGCATGTCATCAAGTCCCTAATAACTTGTTAAGCTCATTAATCTGCGATTTGTTATCTTATCCAATGCTTATCGACCCTTGTAAATCTATTAACGATTGAATTAATCTATGAAATGCCAATACACGTTTCATCAACAATCATCTTGGATTCATGCACGTTGGTCCTTAGTTGGTATTCGATGCAATGATGTATCCGTTGATGTTGCGACTGTTGTCGTCGTATACATACATGTTATAAATTATATTAGTAACTGTCTATTCTATGGATATTCTGCAAAGATTATACATGAGTATTAATCGTTGAGATACTTTTTCAACGTTCATCAACTGTGTGTTGAAATGCATGTAAGAATTTGCATTATCACGTAAACAAACGTGTCATAGACGACACGTTCCCATAAAAAGAGATTCCCTGCGGCAGAAACTGCAAGCGAACATTTTAACAATAAAAGCTCTGCCGCTCTAGCCAGCCATACGTGTTACTTGATGGGAATAGGCCACATACCATGGCATTGTCGTATCACAACTCCAACACTCATTCAACTAATCTATGACGAACATAAAGAATACCGTCGAAAAGAAAGGGACATGTTTTTCTGCAATATTTTTTAAAGAAAGCTGTCACACTACGAGATTTTTTTTGAATTTTGGGCGGTGATTAAACAAAAACCTAGCCATCTGGCGAAGAATTATTTTGATGAGCTAGTTTCTGCCAACAATTGTGCTAATAATGCATGTCCCCATTTAGGTAAGTTCTTCTGTTTATGGAGCTTGGCAGATAAACTGTAATCATGAAGTAAGTGGCTTGTACAAACTGAAATGCATTTGCTACTTACTATATAATAAATCTTTTAAAAACAACGTAGAGTCCATCTTTTTGTTGTTCTCCATAATTTTTTTGGTTGTTTTTTTTTTCTGTTGTTTTTTTCTGTTTTAACTTTTCTTCTATCTCCATCTGTTACTTTAATCATTACGCAAACCTATTTTGTTGCTCTAATTAATCGACCTTTAATTATTCAATATACACTTACAACATGGATCAACAAGCAGGTTCATCTACGTCAGCGTTTGTTTCTTCTTTAATCTTCAATTTGATTATCTTTGCAATTTTTGTTGGGATTTTTATCTTCTTAAGAAACAAATATATCAATGTTTACAGACCTAGAACTACAAACAAAATTATTCCTGAGCATTTGAAACCTCCACCACTATCATCTTATGCTTTTGGTTGGTTACCTGATTTACTTTCAAGACCAAAAAGCTTTGTTATTCAACATGCTGGTATTGATGGTTATTTTTTCCTTAGATACTTGTTAACTTGGGCTAATATTGGTATGTTATCCGGTATTATTTTATGGCCAATCTTATTTGCAGTTAATGCAACTGGTGGTGGTGGACAAAGTGGATTCAATATTATTTCTTATGCAAACAATACCTATAAATGGAGAGTTTTTGCTAATTTATTCTGTTCTTGGTTTTTCTTTGGTTTTGTTGTTTATACAATTTACTCGGAATTAGTGTATTATACTGGATTCAGACATAATTCACAGTGTACTCCGTTTTACAGTAGTTTAAAAAGTTCAAAAGTGTTATTGGTTGATAATGTTGATAAAGGTTTATTATTTGAAGATTCTTTAAGACACTTATTTCCTGCCGCTCAAAGAATTGCAATTACAAGAGATACTAAGGAAGCAAGAGAAGTTTGGGAAAAGAGAGGTAAGCTTATCGGTAAACTTGAAGGTGCATTTATCAAAGTTATTAGTAAATGTGTTAAATCAAGGTCTAAGTTAGAAAAGAAAATAGACAAAGGTAAAGAAATTGAGTTACCAACTCCAATTGATAATATTGAAAGCTATATTCCTGAAAAAAAGTTACCAAGTTACAAATACAAACCAATTATTGGTAAGTCAAAGAAAGTTTTTAATGATGGTATTGAAGAATTAAAAACTCTTAACGACGACTTAAAAATTGAACAAGATAAAATTGCGGCATCATCTGATGATTTACCTAAAGTCGGTTCAGTTTTCCTTGAATTTGAATCACATTTGGAATTACAAAGAGCTTATCAAGCAATTGATTGTTCTGCTAATTTCAAAACATCAAGAAAGTATCAAAGTTTTTTTCCTGAAGAAGTTATTTGGAAAAATGTTGGTGTTGGTTTTGCTGCAAGAAAATCTAAAAAAGCCGGTGCAAATACATTCTTAACCTTAATGATCATATTTTGGGCAATTCCTGTTGCTGTTGTTGGTTGTATTTCAAATATTAATTACTTAACTGAAAAGGTTCCATTTTTAAGATTTATTGACAACATGCCAGATGCTTTAATGGGTATTATTACCGGTATTTTACCATCTGTTTTATTAGCAATTTTAATGTCATTGGTTCCACCAATTATTAAATATTTTGGTAAATTAGGTGGTTGTATGACTGTTCAACAATTGGATTTCTGGACTCAACAATGGTATTTTGCTTTTCAAGTCATTCAAGTCTTTTTAGTTACAACATGTGCATCAGCCGCTTCATCAGTAGTTACATCAATTATCAATGATCCATCAAGTGCAATGACAATGTTAGCTGCAAATTTACCACCTGCATCAAATTTTTACATTTCTTATATGTTACTTCAAGGTTTATCAATTAGTTCTGGCCTGTTAGCCCAAATTGTTGGATTAATTCTGTCTTTTGTTTTGGGTAGATTTTTAGATAAAACACCACGTCAAAAGTGGAATCGTTCAGTTTCCTTAGCAACACCATCCTGGGGTACATTATATGCAACATCTGGTTTATTTACTGTGATTTTAATGTGTTATGCAATTATTGCACCAATTATAATTGCATTTACATCAATTGCATTCATTTTGATTTTTGTTGCACAATTATATACATTTGTTTATGTTTCTGGCCATTCTGTTGATAATAGAGGTAGAAACTATCCACTTGCTTTATTTCAAGTCTTTGTAGGTGTTTATCTTGCGGAAATTTGCCTTATTGCATTGTTTGTCATGCAAAAGAATTGGGCAGTCGTTGTGCTTGAAGCAATTTGGATTGCATTAACAGTTCTTGCACACTTATATTTTAGATGGTTATTTGAACCTGTTTTAGATACTGTTCCAATTGGTGCGATCGAAGGTTATTATCCAAGTGAAGACAATGGTAGAAAACAAGTTAAGGAAGTTGGTGATGAATATTTTGTTACTGATAATGCTGACGATAATAAAACACTTGATGATAGTAATACTGTTGTTGGTAATCATACCAATAAAGATAAAGTTGACGAATTAAGTTCAGAATCAATGAATGCTGGTAAAAATGATAGTTTGAGTGGAACATTAGAAAGGAAAGCAACTCTTTTACCTAATAATGACCACATTAATCATAATATTAATGATATAGATGTTGAAAAACATACCAAAGTTGTTAATAATACCGGTTATAGTAAAATGGCAGACGAATTTGGTAATTATGTTCATGGTGGATATAGGGATAGTTTCAAAGATGCAATTATTAGATACTTCAAGCCAAGAAAGTATTTACAATTTAGTGATTATAGACCAAGTATGCCGGAATATTGGGGTGTCCCAATTTCTAACTCATTAAATGATGATGTTACCTATCAACCATCTGAAATTACTGATACTGAAAAACCAGTTTTATGGATAGCAAAGGACCAGCTTGGTTTAAGTGATAATATCATTGGCAAATGTTCCGAAAATGGTGTTAGTTGTAGTTCAATTGATGCGGAATTCAATGCCAAGGGTAAAGTCGAAATTACTGAAGAGTCATTCCCACCAGGTTATGAGGCGTCAATCATGTATTGAAGAGTTAAGGAATGAATACTATTTGATTCCATTTCATTTTGTTGTTTTTTTTAGTATTTACAGTTTTTATTGTTTTATTGTTTTATTTTTGTTTATTATTCTTTTTCTAATATCTAATCTAATATCTAATCTAGTCCAGCCCAAGTTATTATAAGTTCAATTGACTGCAAGGCGCGTGGTGCACATGTACGCGCGCGCGCGTCCACCAAAGGTCACGTGAATGTGCAAACTGTGGCGTTTGGGCCTTTTTCTATTTTTTATTTTCTCATCAATTTTTTTTTTACATACAGCCAAATTCCTAAAACTCAGAATCAAAAATCAAAAATCAAAACCAAAAAATGAAAATCGATTCGAGCTTGTTGGGCAGTCCTCCAGTTTTCACGTTTCGTTGCTAATAGTGACTTATACGTTTTCCTCTTGAAATTTCGTTCAGTTTCTAACAACATTTCCCAATGACTTACACTACTAGACAAGTCGGTGCTGCAAACACCTTTGAATACAAGGTTTTCATCGAAAAGGATGGCAAGCCAGTTTCTCCTTTCCATGATATTCCATTATACGCTGATGAATCAAAGAAGATTTTAAACATGGTTGTTGAAGTCCCAAGATGGACCAATGCTAAGTTGGAAATCACCAAGGAAGAAACATTAAATCCAATTATTCAAGATACTAAAAAGGGTAAGTTAAGGTTTGTTAGAAACTGTTTCCCACACAAGGGTTACATTCACAACTATGGTGCTTTCCCACAAACTTGGGAAGATCCAAATGTTATTAACCCAGAAACTAATGCTGCTGGTGATAATGATCCTTTAGATGTTTGTGAAATTGGTGAAGCAGTTTCCTACCCAGGTGAAGTCAAGCAAGTTAAGGTTCTAGGTGTTATGGCATTATTAGATGAAGGTGAAACCGACTGGAAGATTATCGCAATCGATGTTAACGATCCATTGGCTTCAAAATTGGAAGATGTTGAAGATGTTGAAAAGCATTTACCGGGTTTATTAAGAGCTACTAACGAATGGTTCAGAATCTACAAAATCCCAGATGGTAAACCAGAAAACGTTTTTGCTTTCAATGGTGAATGTAAGAACAAGAAATATGCTGAAGAAGTTATTGCTGAATGTAGTGATTCGTGGAAGAAATTAATTCAAAACAAGGTTGCAGATAACAAAGGTGTTATTCTTACTAACACCACTTTAGCTGAAACTGCATCTTATGATCCAGCCGTTGTTATTCCAGAAGCTGCTCCATTACCAGCTGCTCCAATCGACAAGTCAGTTGACAAGTGGTTTTTCATTTCTGGTTCTGCTTAAATCAGATATCATCGTTTATAAATTTATATAAATTTATTTATTTTGTTTTTCTAATGATTTATGCAAAGCATTTTATGTTTGAATTTAAAATAAACTTTTTTTGGCATTATAAACAAATGATTCTATTTTATCATTATCTTTTTCACCATTAGTTTCAACCCCACCACTAACATCAACTCCAAAACAGCCTTCAAGATTTAAAGCATTTCTAACATTATCAGGATTTAATCCACCTGCTAAAATATACCTTCCTTTCATTGACTTTCCGAAAATACTTGCATCACTCCAATCAATTAGTTTACCTTCTCCACCGGCTTCAGAATCTAATAATGGCATTAAAAATTTATGTGTATTAACCGAATTTTCAAATCCTGGCTTATTCAACACGAATCTTCGTATAATTGGTAAATCAATGGAAAAAGCATATTTATCGACGTCTTCTGATCCGTGAAGTTGAACAATATCTACATTCAACTCAGCACTTATTTGTACAACATCTTCGATTGATTGATTTCTAAAAACACCTACTAAATATGGTCCATTTTCTACAATTATTTCAGTAACTTTCTCAAACCACTCTGAACCTTGAACCTGTAAACCATTTACATATTCCTTCAAGTCTTTTGATGTCATAAATTTAGATCCATTTGAAACTCTTTTTTCATAGCATAATTTACTTATTTCACGAGCAATGTCTGGATCAACTGTACGTGCACGATTAGGAACAAGAATAGTGCCCAATAATGATGCACCACTTTCAATAGAAACATTTGCTGCTTCTTTAGTTTTTAGACCACATACTTTGACTATTTTTTTGACCATTTTGGCAAGATAAATAGCTATTTTATGTGTTTGTTTCATTACTTCAAGGTATGTGTGAAAATTGAAAATTTAATCACAGATGCATGCAATTTCGAGATTCTGAATTTCAAGCATGCAACTCCGTTTCGGTGCTGGTTTTCTTGTTATTTCAAATAAAGTAGAAGCAATTGCCTGAGTGTATTTGAATTATGGGACTTTTTAAAAAGCTAGAAAGTAAATTGGTTAGGGTATCAGATAGCTCAAGTCAAAATACTGAAATTCAACATCAAGAATCACAACAAAACCTGCATTTTCAGGGACCTTCAATTCCACCAAGAGATTATGATCAAAAACAGCAACAACCACAACAACCACAACAACTGCAACGACCACAGCAACTGCAACGACCACAGCAACTGAAACAACCACTTCAAAAATCTTTCGATGGTTTGAGTTCGAAATGTAGTTATACAAATTCAAAAGATTTATTTGATCATCCCATATCTTTAGATGCACCTATTTCATGCATCCAGAATTCTACTGTTCCACATCCAGTTAAATTACCAAAATTCTATGATCAAGCAGGTCCAATTGAAACTAACAATTTTTACGGTAATCTCTTAGTTGAAGATCAAAACCTACCAGTTTGGACACATCCATATAGTATTTGGAAATCAACAGATGATCAATTTAAAGGTTTAGGAATCTCACAAACTTCAGCATCACAGAAAGTTTTTGGTGACGATCCAAATTCTAAACCAGTAAAATATTTTTTTAGTCCAGTTGGTATTTGCTCAATGATGCTAAGTGCCAATGAATTTCAAGATGAAAATTTTGATTTTTTAGTTGGTGATTTACAGAGATTCAGTATCGGTTTGAAATTTGTTACTGGTTCAGGCGAACTTCATATTAAGGCTGTTCAGGGTATGGGGTTTATTACTGGTGTTTATAATGGAAATATAACTCCTAGAATTGCTTCAAAAGTTGGTATACAGAATTTTCAAATCATAGGATGTTTAAATAATGGATTACAGAAATATAAAGTAACTTTATTTGATAATACAATATGGATTATTTATTCAAATGCACAATTCCTTCAACAATCGGCAAATTCTGTAAGTTGTTCCTCATCATCTGGTCAAGTGATTGTTCAAATTGCCAAACTAACAACCGACCAATCGATTGAAAGTTATGATAAAGTTGCTGGCTCTTATGTAGTAGGCTGTGTTCTAAGTGCTAGTGTTAATGATAACATTGGCTCATACAGTTTCAATTATCAAATTACTGGATCTTCAGTTTCAGATAAGGTAATTCAATGGTTTTTGCCACACCATGTAGAATCCATCGATCAAAAGATGCATCAAGATTTAGCAAATGGTTTAAATTTGGATTCAACATGCAAAGGCACCATGTATGCATTCATTACAAATAAATTTACACTGGTTGAAAAACTACCACCTGCAGAATTACAGTTTGATCCATGGTCTGATATTCATGGGGTAGGATATTCAGATAGTTATTCAGATAAGGCAAAATCAATTATTAGCCAAATTTCACAAGATGAGACTAATAGTTTTGATATTGCTAATGAATCAAATACAGATTCGATGTATACAGCTGGTAAAATTTTAGATAAAGGTGCATTTATGCTATATACTGTTGCATTCATTTTAAAAGATGAAAATCTAACTAAAGTTATGCTGAATAAAATGAAGAGTTCATTTTCAAGATTTATCGAGAATAAACAACAAGCTCCACTATGTTATGATACAAACTGGAAAGGTATTATTTCAAGTTCTGGATTACAAGATGGTAATTTTTATTGTGATTTTGGTAATTGTTTCTATAATGATCATCATTTTCATTATGGGTATCATATTCATGCCGCTGCATTGGTTGCATTGGTTGATAAAAGTTATGATGATGGCTCATGGTTAAACATTGCCAAACCTTGGATTGAAACTCTTATCCGAGATATATGCAATCCAAGCTCAAAAGATCTTTATTTCCCGGTTTTAAGAGCATTTGACTTTTACAATGGTCATAGTTTTGCAAATGGATTATTTGCTCATGGTGATGGAAAAGATGAAGAAAGTTCAAGTGAAGATTATCATGCATATTATGGGATTAAGCTATGGGGTATTGTTAATAATAATTCAAATATTTCAAATTTAGCATCAATAATTTTATCAATAGAAAAACGTGCCATGGGATTATACATGCTTTACAAGAATGATAACAAAGTTATGCCAACCAATTTTATTGGAAATAAAGTGTCCGGCATTTTATTTGAAAATAAAATTGATCATGCAACCTATTTTGGAATGAATAAAGAATATATTCATGGAATTCAAATGATTCCAATCACGCCAATTAGTAGCTACGTCCGTGATTCACAATTTGTTAAAGAAGAATGGGATGAAATGGGGTTAGGTAAGTTAGCCAGTTCGATCGACGGGGGCTGGAAAGGTTTACTTATGTTGAACTCAGCAATGTATGATCCCAAACAAGCTTGGGAATTTTTCAGTAGTTCGGACTTCCAAATGTCCTGGCTTGACAATGGTATGTCAAGAACGTGGTCATTGGCATATTGTGCAGGTATGGGTGGTTGTTAAATTTTTGTTCTAAAACTTAATCTTCCTATTATTTAAAAAAGATAATAGATAGACTTCTTTAAGGCCTTTTGACTTCTGTAGCTTTTTGCAATAGTGGGGGGACTTGATAGATCTTGTGAGATTTCTTGTCACTGGCTTTTTTCTATTTTCTATTTTCAGAAAAAAAAAATACTATCAAGGTGAGATTAAATTCTTTGCCCTTGGAAACTTTCTCCAACTTAAGCTTTTGATTTTTTCTGGCTATAGTGTATTAAATTCACAACCACTATATTATAGTTCTGTTATTTTAGTAAGCTTGTTTTTAAAAAAAAGAAACAATTAATTTTTGAAGAATATATTTGCCATTGCCAAGTTTTGAGAGCACTACTAGATTTAGGAATTATTCAATTTTAGAATTTAATACAATATGAGCTCCCCAGCCCCTGAATTCAATTTTGCAAGGCCAAGTTTTAAGAGACCACTGAATTTAGGCAAATGTTCAACAGATTTAAACTCTTCTAAATTTTCAGACTTGAATCAATTTAAAAATCCAGGTTCTCCATATATAAATAAAGAATTAGAAAGATTACAAACTTATGGTTTAAATATTAGTAATGACGATAATGAAGCCGAAAAATTATTAACAGATCCAAATTCACCATTTTTTGCAACTAATAAGTCACGAAGATTAAAAAATAAAGATTTATTACCCTATAAAACCGAAACTGTTAGAGATCAATATAAATATTTAAGCCATATTATTGCTCATATTTATATTTCTGCTAAAAGTTTAGATTTAAAGGGTAATTTAACAATTAGTCTTGAGGATCTTGAAGTAGCCAGAGACACTATTTTAAATAATAAAGATCAAAATGCATTCATCAACTCAGATTTGAATTCAGTTGATGGTCAAAAATTTGAAACGTTGCATACAAATCAGAGTGAAGCTATGGAAGATGATGAAAATGAAGAGGACAGTGATTACTATATGTCATCTGAAGATGAAGAAGATGAAGATGCAGCTAACTCCACTCCGATTATGAAAATCGAACCAGAATCAGCATCAATTATTTCATTAAAATATTGGACTAAAGAATTAAAGAATTTGTTGAAGATGGGTCTATTTATTCCCTTAGACATTACTAAAAAATTAGTTCAAGTTTATTATAGTATTTGCTTATCAAGAGGACAAACAATTGATATCATCTTTTACACTCAAGCACTTACGCTACTCATCAGAGAAAAGAAGTTATTGGTTCAATCTGGTTTCACTTTAGATTGGGAACCTGTTTACAATGAATTTGCTTCAACATTAGGAAATCCAACCACTTTTGGTCCAACGATGAATGATAAGAGGTATAAAAAATTGATTTCTTTTGCGTTAACCATTAAATCATTTTTTGATCCTGAATGTATATCATTGGTTATGGAAAAAATTCTTATGAGAATGTCAAATCAAACTGTTTCATCATCATTGATTCATTTAACTGTTATGTTGCCAATGCATTTTACAAAACCTATTATTAGCTGTGATGGTGCTATTACGTATGATAAAAAAGATGTTCGTTATTATTTACCGATTTTATTTGATCTTTGGCTTTGTAATAAGTCCGACAAAGAAATCAACTGTGTACTATCCATTATCTTGAATATTTCGGTTGAAAGTCTTAAACAAGGTGCTGAAGATAATTCATTGCTTTACCGTGGTAAATATGGTATTTTCACCCAACAACAATTTACATTTATGTTAAACCAGTTATTTCTCTCTTCTCAAATTCGTCATAAAGACAACAGAATGTTAAAATATTGTAAGATAATTGGTCAAATAGTTATTAATTCATTAAATTCTAAACATGCCTTTGAGAAAGAAGGTGTTATTGACTTTTTGAAAACATATGCTGATGCAATTTATACAATGATCCATCCATCCAATTCTGGTGCCTGGTCTTCAATCATTGCTGAAGTAGTTAAAAAATTAGCAATTAGTTTGCATTTAAGAGTTCAAGGTGAAAAGGAAAATAGAGATTTAGTTCCACTTTACCATCCAAACTATACGGGGCTACCTACAAATCTCAAATTAGGCGATGACGTTATCGAATCTGTTGTGAACATTTTACTGCCATTGATTCATTTAGGTTCTCAATCAAAATCATCATCTCATAGGAGACGTTATAACGAAGCTTTGCAAGTATTATGTTTTTTGAAACCAGCTTTAGTTTTGGACAAATTATTGCCCGATTGGTACTCTTCTTTTGAATCAGTTAATTCCACTCATAGAATTCCAATTGTTATTACTCAATTAACCCTATTGGCAAGATTAATAGTTCAACTACCAGTCTATCGAGTCCACATTGCAAGATTTTTATCAATGTTATTACCAGCAATTGATTCAAATGATCCAGAAAAAACTATTATGACTACCGACTTTATTACTGCGGTTGCTATTGTTATTCCGTTTGCCGATTTAACAGAAGGTTCTGGTGATGGTGGTATTTGTGCTATTGACTTTACAACTCAACATTTAACTTACTTAGAATCCAAATTTTATGAATCTTCCCCAGCTAATACTCAATTTGGTGATCAAGAAATTCCAGATTCTTTTCAATATGAGCCAGAGTATGAATTAGAGGCATTGAAATCTGCATCTTCATCATTCAAAGAATTTTTAAAGCAATTTTGTGATAACTGTTTCAAGTTTTTGGAAGTTGCACCGGCAATGAATTCTAGAACAATTGAATCGCAAGCTTGCACTTTAATTTCATATACTTTTGAAGCTTTAATAGACTCAATGAGTGATGAGCTTTACCATTTTGTTGCGGATAAAGTTTTTGATTATGTGACCACCAATGTTATACACGAAGTTGCTCCAGTATTTTGTAATATTACTGATCCTATTGTTAGGAGAAATCCCACCACTGAGTTAAAGAGGTACATGGAATTTTTTATGCCACAAGTTTATGAAGAAATTAAACATGGTGCAGGTGTTTCTAGATCCCAAGAAGTTTTTGGCAAAGACCAAAGATTAGACTGGAACATGAAGATTTTATTAGGCGCTATTGCAGGTTCTGGCACTGCAATTTTACCATATTTACCAGAGTTACAAAGTTTTTTTATTTCACATACAAATAAATTAAAGGGTACTTCAGGCTTATCGCTTGCTTTATTGGCCAATTGCACATTATCAACTATTTCCTATTTACGACCATTAGAACAACGTTTAATTTCAAAAGCATGGTTAGCTGAGAATAATGGTAAATATACTGAAGAATGTTGGGGTGGTTTCCAATTTTCTAATTTAAGATTTGATATGAAGCATTTAAATTTTGAATGGTATGCTCCCTCAGCAAAAGAAGTTGCAGCAGTTTCTGAGCTTTTTGAAAACATGGTATTACCATCAATTGATTTAATTAATAACATGGTTACAACATTAGAAGGTGTTGAAAAAGTAAGTTTAGAAGAAATTGATCAACTGGGTTTTCATATCGAGCTATTAGAAGGTTTAATAAAGGGTGTTTGTTGCTTATTTGATCAATCATACTCTGAATTACCAGAAAATAAACATTTGGGAAATGTCAAACCAACATTTGGCCGTGCACCTTTATCGTCTTCTCCATCTTTGGTTAATGTTTCCAATGCCACTAATACATCCTCTTCCAGTGATAATATCTTATCGAGTAGTGAAATAAAAACTGATATTAGCAATAATGACACTAATAAGGATGATGTAATGGTTGTTGATGATGAAGGTATTAATCCAATTACTAAACAACTTGAAATAAAGATTGAAAAATCCGAATCAACAGCTTATTTATCTACTATGAGCTTTGAAATTGAATCTGAAGTTCCAACACGATCTGCTACACCAGGTTTATCTGATTCGATTGAGGTTGTTGATGCATCTTTAACCAAAAGAGAATCCATTTTATATTCATATGGTCCTTATTTTTCAAATGAAGGGTTTTCAAAATTTTTGGATCCATCTTACAAGATTTTACATTCAACTAGAAATAAAATTGGTACATGTTTACATAAAATCGTTAAAGCATTAGCTAAAAGAGAAGGTTATGTTGAATTAACAAGTAAGGTCATTCAATGTATTGGCACATGGTTAAGTGATTGTGGTTATTACAGCAGTGATAATGAAATATATATTGATAATTTACAGTTTGTTTCGTTATTAGATTTTCCAGGTGTTTTTGCTCCATATACAAGAAAAATTTTAGCATCAAGATTAGCAGTTTATCACTGTAGTAGAATTAATATTTCATGTTGTACAAGATTGCCAACTGCATTAGATAAACTTTTATTGAAAGATTTAGTTTCCTTGGTTGCGTCTCCATATACTGCAACATCTGCACCTGCGGCAACTATTTTGGGTACATCGTTGAACAGGGTCATGAATTGTACAAATGTTATCTTTAGTATCTTCAAAGATTGGGAGCAGGCCTTATTAAATAAAGATCATGATGCTTTGGTAAACATTCTGTACACTTTTGATAAGAAGAAATTGCGTGGTATAGTTGAGAAAAGTTCATCCATGTTACCAAAATATGAAGATTTATTATTTAAATCAGCCGAATTAAATGATGAAAGAGTTACATATCTTAGTATGACATTATTAGAATCAATTAAAAAGTATGTAAAAGTCCCAGCATTAGTTTGCATTTTTGATGAAAAGATGCTCGAATGTATTAGACCACCAGATTTAGATACAGAAATGAAAATTTTATCATTGAAACTTGCTAAATCCAAGAAAAAAGTTCTCTTAGCAAAGGCATTGTCTAACTTAGTCAAGATCTCTACTAATCGTTTATCGAAGAAACTAAATTGGAAATTTGTTTTGCTTGTTCTTGAGTTAATAACTACGATTCAATCTCATATTGAAGTGCCATTAGAAAAAGATGTTTTATCAACTATGTTAAGGTATATTGATGGTTCACATCCAGAAGTTTCAAAGAAGGGAATGTTTTGGATTGCATCTGTTTTGGATACAGTTGAATCAAGAGGATTCCATAATTATGATCTAGTCAATATGCTAGCACTGAACCCTCAAGATCCAACTATTGTTCCATTTAAACAATTATGTCCCGAGAACACCATTCACTCATTTTTCAAAGAAATTAACAATGTTGATAATTCAAAGTTTTTTATTGATAGTAAACAATGGATTCCAATAAATCCATGGAATAAAGAACTAAATGTTGTTAAGCAGTACAACCGTACTAGTTTTGATTTCAATCAATCTGATGAAATTGCCGTTAGACAATTTGCTGCGGGTATTAAAAAAGAATGGTTATTAGTTTTGTTGAAAACACATATAGATGAATCTGAAAGTACTGCTGCGTTTTTCCCTGGTATTGTTTATTTTTTCAGCTCAATTACTACATTAATTTTATTTGGTTATTCGGAAAATTTGTCTGTAAAAGACATTTTTGATATAACGGATGAAATTTTTAAGGGTGATGAAAGGCCAACTCACGTTGCAGTAAGTGAAGTATTTTGCGGAATTTTATTTGCTTGCAAAAACGATGCAGATGCTATGAAGCTTGCTGATGAGGAAATTACAAAGAGAGTTCAAAAGATTTTTGATACTGCCTTAACCCAATCAACCTATAAAATGTGGTCAATTTTTTCATGGTGGTTAGCAAGCCATTTTGATCTTAGAAGAACTCCTTTACTTTTAAATTTGATTTGCAATTTTGAGGTTAATAATGATCCAAAAAAATCACCATTTCCGCTTATGTGTCGTTTAACATTTTTCAAGGCTTATTTAGGTTCAGTCACAAATAAATATTTTAATTTTGATGAAATTACCCATAGAATGTTTCAAATTTTGGCTCATCCGTATGATACTATTTCAGGCGAAGTTTCTGCTATTTTGTTTGATATTTTGCTTTATAGAAGTATAGACGAGACAAATGATTTTGATGAATATTTAATTAAGGTTCATAGAGATGAAACAGGCCTTGGAGCAAAAGAGCACAAGAAAAATGTAATTTTTCATGAGCATTTTAGGGCATTTATCATTAAAACTTTAGAGCTTGCAAAAGAAAATGAAAATAAGACACCACAAGAAGTTGCTAATTCCGATTTTATGTACCATGTTAAAGGTTTAAGTGCATTGCTATTAAGAATTTTAAGAACCTCATTGAATCCACAATTAACTGAATATATTGTCCCATATATACTACCATTGGTGCTGGAATTAGATAAAGTTAGAGATGCATGTAGTTTGTCTGAAATTAGTGTTGATGCTTTGTTTTTAATTCTGGGTAGTATTAGGTTTAAGGAAGAAGAACATAATACTGTTATAGAATTGTTAGCATCGACTATGGGTTGGTATAATCCAAAGATGACACAATATAAACATGTTTTGGCTTTCTTTGGAGTTTACGGTACTGTTAGGTTTTTGGAAAGAAACTCCGAGCAAAGGAAGAAATTGATGGAAATTACTTATTCAATGTTATTTAATCAACATCTTTATTTGAGAGAACAATATGGTCACAATTTTAAGATATTCATCCATTTATTTCTAGATTCAGAAAGAGAAGAAACTATAAGAATTTACATTAAAAAATTCAAGAAGATTATCAAGAAAAACAAACAAGAAAAGAATGTTAAGCTGTCAAATGAAAAAAACAACTTGGTTCATGGTGCAACACTTGGTCTTTGCGCATTAGTTGAAGCATATCCATATACTACACCACCACCTAAATGGTTACCAGAAGTTTTAACTATTTTAGAAGTGAAATGTACAACTTATACTGGTGTAATTGGTAGAGCTGCTAAGGATACACTAAGTCAATTCAAAAAAACCAGGCAAGACACTTGGCATATTGATTCCAAGTTTTTTACAGAAGAACAGTTGGAAGATTTGGAAGGTGTTTTATATAAGTCCTATTATTTATGATGGTTTGTTTACAGGGTATTAGTTGTATATAATTAAGAGTTTATAAATGGGTTAGTGAATAATTGAATTTTAGTTTTTTTAAAACCAACCTTCAGAAGGACAGTTGTTCCAAAGTTTTTGTTAATTTTGCGGCACCATCGGTTGAATTATTTGTAGATTCGCCAATTTCAATTTTTGGTCTGTTTGCTTCAAGACCTTCAATAAGGACACAAGCCTTGCAAATTTTATTCATTGAAAGGTAGCCGCAACGCTCACAGGTATTACCGTCTTTGGCAATTGATACAGATCCATCTGGTCTAACTTCCACTTCTGTTACACCTACCTGCTGTTTTTCTACTTGTTTCTTTTTATTATGTGCATTATTTATCCTTGTTTTCTTTGGCTTTAATTTAAATTGTTCACCGCTATGAATAATATCAATAATACAAGAAGGCCTAACAGATTCCAAATTCTTTAAAAGGACCCTTGCTGTGCCTCTGAAGGCTTCAGGAGCGTAAGTACATTCAGTACTAAAATAATCTAGCTTTTTATAATGTGCATATAAAACAATTTCTTTTTGATAAGTGTATTTAAATGGCTTTGAACGTTTGACTGGTGAGCCACTTGAATTTGTTGTAACATTAACAGAATTTTCAATTCTTGCAGTATCACCTCTCAAAAGATTCATTAAAACAGTTTCTGCCATATCATCTGCATTATGACCAGTGACAACATGATGAATATGTAATTTTAAAGCACCTCTATCTAGGGCTTGCCTTCTCAAAACACCACAGTAAGTACAGCTTGATTTAACACCCGTGCAAGAAACAATTTCATCCATAGTCCAATTATACAAATCTTTATAAGAAACAATTTCTAAAGGCATTTGATATTGTTCTTGATTTCTCTTAACGGTTGCCAAACTATCATCACGATACCCAACAATACCTTCATCAACACTTAATAAAACCAAAGTAAGGCCATAATCATATCTCTCATTAAGTGTTTTCATAATTGATGCTAAAACTGTCGAATCTTTACCACCAGATGCCCCAATAGCTATAGTTTCACCCCTATAAAATAAGTTTTCCTTTTGAATGGTTAAGTGAATTTCAGTTTCAAACACATGATAAAAACATTCTTTACATAATTTTTGTAAATTTTTTGGTCTTTTCATAACTGCCTTTCTGCAATGACAAAGTTGACAAAATTGAGAGATTTTAACCTCCTTTTTTTTTAAGGTTGGATCCATAATTTTTTGGTTATTTATGACTAGAAATTCCTTTTGCAAACCAAGGAAGTAAAATTTTTTCAAATCTAAAAAATAATTCATGTCTGCAAAATGCGATTTCCTCTTTGGGACAAAAATAAAAAATGAGAAAATACTTTCAATTTATGGGTTTGCCATTTGTATATGTACGTGTTCAATTGATCTGCAAATACTTTGTTTGTTTTTTTAACTCTCCTTTCTGAATTAAATTTTTTCCTTTTGCTTGTTTATAACAAGCCATAAGTCATAGATAAACACAAAAATGCGTTTTTTCTCTGCTTTATCCCTTTTATCACTCACCGTTTCCGCTTTGGCAAGTAATATTATCATTGTTGATGATACAAATTTTGATGATGTCGTTTTAAATTCAGACAAAACATCCTTCGTTAAATTCTATGCAGAATGGTGTTCACATTGTAAAAAAATGATTCCTGAATGGGAAAGATTAGCAGATTCTTATGCTGGTGTTGACAGTGTTCAAGTTGTTGAAATTGATGCTGATAAATCTAGAGGTATTGGTAAGAGATATAATATTGGATCATACCCAACATTAAAACTCTTTCGTGCGGATGCATTATCTGATCCAATTGATTATGATGGTAAAAGAGAATATGAATATTTCACCAATTATTTAGTGAACCAGATCGGCGTTAAAGGTAAAAAAGTTGGACCACCATCAAAAGTTGTTCAAATTCATGATGGTAATATCGAAAAATTAATTGAAAATAAGGAAAGAGCAGCAATTTTACTTTTTACAAAGGAAAAAGACTGTGATGATTGTATTGGTGTAAGAAAAAGCTTTGATACATTGTCACATGCATTTCATAAAGAATTGGAAAAAATCATCATTGGTGAAGTTAAGAAGAACGGTGATGAACCAACTGATTGGATTAGAGAGATGTATGATATCACCGAATTTCCAGCAATTGTTTATGTTAATACAGGTGATGTTTCACAATCTGAACTTTATAATGGAACATTTGAAACTCCTGATTTAGTTAGTTTTGTCAATGATAAAATTGGTACTAAAAGAGCAACAAATGGTTTATTGGATATACAAGCTGGTATCATTCCAGATATGGAAGAACCATTAAAGAAATTCATTGGTATGAATATTGTTGATAGAAGATCTTATGTTTCTGAATTCATTGAAAACTTAAAAAAAGTAGATGATAATAAGTTTAAAAATGAAGTCAAGTACTATGCACTAATTGTTAATCAATTTATTGCAGGTAATAAGGATTATGTTAATGCCGAAATTTCCAAGTACGCTTTACAGCTCGAAAATAAAGCAATTGATTCACTTACAAAAGACTTAGTTAATATGAAGGTTAACTTATTAAAGCATATTAAAACCCTTGAAACTGAAGTAACTTATATAGACGCTAAAGAAATAATGGCGGAAAGAAAGGTAGCAGAGGAAAAAGATGTGGAAGGTATTAAGAAAGATGAGCTTTAATGATTGCTTTCAAATTTAAAATTTATAGATGAGCATTTTGTATAAACTTTACTTTTAGAATATTATATATGTTAAAATAATAGTATACTTACCATTTGATAGATACAAATTGAGAACACGCTCTTACATTATTTGGATACACTTTATGATTTAAAATAGTCTCATTAATCATAAACTTGATATTTAAAGGGTTACATCTTGCAAACCAAATAAATTCACCATGTTTATTATAAATCAAAACATTAGCAGCAAATTTATGACCACCCACATGATTTGTAAAAACTACTTTAACACCATTTGGTCTATCATCACTTGAATCTCTGAACAATTCTAAATCTCTTAGTTGGGAATCAAACTCTTTTTTCATGATTGGAGCAGTTATACCACATTTTTTATCTCTTGTTCTATGTGAACATAATAAAACATACGATTGATTTGAATCTTTGATAACCGAAATACCTGGAGTTTTCTCAAGCTTAGAGATTAATAAATCCGCTGCTTTCCCTTTATTTTCAGAATCATTATCAACCACTATATTTTCAATAGTTTCAAAAATTTTATCAATGTTTTCGTTAGTAATTCCTTTAATCCATACAAACCAAGGTAATATTAAAACATCTAATTTATTTAATGTAATTGATTCGGTATCAAGAATATTTAAAGATTCATTAGTTGCATTGCATTTAATTTTAATATTACAATCATTTGATAATTCATTAGATTTTTTATTGAATAATCCTAAAATTGTATTTTTTTCATCAAATGCATCATGTTCCCAATCAATTTTACCTGTAGATACAAGAAAATGTAAATCTGATGGTTGTGCAGTTTCATATAATGGTGCAGTTGCAGCATCATGTTTTAATTCAAAACATGATTCCTTAAATTTATTATTACATTCATTAGAGTTACATTCAAATGGTTCAGTTGATAAAGGTAGAATTTTTTCAATTTTTTCAACTGAATTGTCTCCAACAACAACATTTTTCAAAGCCCGCAAGTAATTCATAATATTAAGAAATGATAATTATTATTAACTAGTAAAACACAGTACATCTTCAAAGTAAAAGAAGACAGGTTTCTTTAGTGTTTCCTTCCATACTTTCCCTTTTTTACGAATTTTGATTTTAAATGTCTTAATTGGGCAAAATCAGCGAATCCAAGAAGATTAATTCCGAAAATCAGAGAAAATTGAAAAAATGAATCGGCATTAGGCGTTAATGCTAAACTTGAAATTAGTAAAATAACCAAGATATAAAATATACTATTGTTATGTTGAAAAGAATAATCATTTGAAAAAGAACCTATTAAAAAAATAAACCCAAAAGCAGATATAAAAAATTATAAACTGTGAAAACACCAAATAAAAACCGTGGGGAAATAAGAGATAAGGAAAAGAGAAAAAAAGAAAACAGAAAAAAGAAAAAATAAAGATATTGGTAGTAACTATTAACTATTAACAATCAAAAACTTTCATCCATTGAAAGAATACTATAATCAGATTCAATATCCAACTTATCAGCTTCGATTTCTGTTCCTGCTTCGCTGCTTGATCTTGAAATGAACACGTATTCTTGATCTGCTTTAGTTTCAATTGTTGGGAATTTGAGAGTTGTTGAATTTGTCTTTGAGTCTGAAATACCCGAAGTATCAGACACATGAGCAATACCCATTTGATCAGAAACACGAGTAACATCAGAAGTTGCAGATGAGTCAGAAATATCTGAAGGATTAATAACATTAGCAAAACCCAAGACATCAGAAGAACAAACATTTGAAGAAACTAAAGCAGGAGAAGCATCTGAAGAAGTAGAAACTAATTTTGAATTTTCCGATTCAATAGGTGTGATAGGAACAGAATTTGGAACTGAAACTGAAGGCGATGAGTCTTCAGATGACAAGACATTATTATTTGGATAATTGGCAGAGCATTGGAAGTCATGTTGAATTGAAGTACCAATTGAGATTTCATAATCACAAGCTTTATAATGAACAATTGAATTATTAAATTCCATATTTGGATTTAAATTTAAACTCCAGATCCAGTCTGGGAATTTGGCAACTAATAAATTATTACCTTCATCAATTAATTCGGATGTAAAATAATTACAGTTTGAATCATTAATTGTTAATGAAATTAATTCATTAAGTTCAGTTGGAACATTTGATCTGATTCTAATTTGTAATTCATCATCTAAACTTGCAAGACTATAACCAAGAGATTCAAATTCGATTGGAATCGAAGAAACTGGAATTAAATCTTGATTTGAATTTGATTTAATTGTTTCAAAAGAAATATTATCAGAATTGTCATTATCACTGTCCTCTTCAGCCATATCAGAGTCTGAAACATCATGTAATAATTTAAATGTACCACCAATTTCTTGTAAATTATTCGAAATAGAACCCATTTCAAAAACGTAATCTTTATCGTTCGCATGAACCAAAAGAAATAGAGTCGTAATATCAGCAATTGTCAATGGGAAATCGCAAATATTTTCAAAATGAATATTGATATGTTTTTTTTTGGAATCAATCTTAACATTTTCAACTGGTGCCATACCAGAAATTGAAACTGATAAAGAAATATTGAAATTCTCAAAAATTGATAATATATCAATACTTAAATCATTTTTTGTCGAAATAATTGCAGTTAAAACATCATCATCAATCAATTTTAAGTTGGCATTAGTAGAGGTATCATCATTTTTTGTTGTGAAATAATAAACCAAATCATCAGTAAAATACTTTTCAGGATCTGATATTTTAAAAGGTAAGTTAGAAGGAAAAATATTTGAAAATGTTTTATTGAAAAAAAAAGGTTTTTCATCTAACCAAATTCTTAACATTTGATGAGTTTTTAAATGATTTTGTGATTGAAGATTTTTTGAATCACAGGTTTCACATAAATCATAATCATCACATTGCACGCAGTTAAATCTAAAACCAGTAATTGTTTTATCACAACCATCACATATAATACATGTATGAGTAACATTACATCTTGGGATTGGTGATTTAAAATTAACATTAGCATTAGCATTAGGATTGGCATTAGGATTAACATTAGCATTAGAGTCCTGACTATGATTATTATTAGCACTACCATAATCAGTGGTATTATTAGTAGTGCTAAAAATACTATCAATTGTTTTCTGTAAATGTTCAACATTATTTGATAAATTGTTTGATAAATTGGTTTTGATTTCATTCAAATTTTCCAATAATTGGAAAAAATTATTTTCCCAATTTTTGTGTAAAGGATCAATATAATCCTTTAAAGCTTTAGAAATTTGATCAATATTTGGAGATGCAGGGGTTAAGAAGTTTTGAAACATCAGTTCTTTATTTAACTTTTCAATAATTGAATCAATCAAATATTGTAAACCAAACTTTTCAATTGAAGAATTTTTAACAAAATAACCTAAAACTTTGATATTTGACTGTGGTTTAATTAAAAACTTAAGAATATGAGGGTTTAAATCATCAGAAATTGGTAAATAACCACGATTATTGGAGAAATTAATAAAAATTAAAAACTTGAGTTTTTGAGAATTTAAGTAATGATTAAATTCAAAAATTGAACCAAAATTTGAAGTAAATAAGTTTAATAAACCTTGATATAAATAAATATTATCAGTTGAAAGGTTAATGGTGATTGATTTTGTAAAGTCATTCAAATGGGTACCTCTTAAAAGGGAAGATTGAAGAATTGTGAAAACCGCATTTATGTTATCAGCATCGACTGGGGTTTGACCCATTGTTGGATCAGCGCCATAGTTGTCACCCAAAATCTCGTATGACATCGAGCTAGCTGAAGGAAGTGGTAAGGAAAGAGGAAAAAAGAGAAAGAAAGGAGAAGGAAGAAGAAGATGACTAAGAAAGAAGTAAATGATAGAGGATAGGGTAGGACAGGATAGGATGGCAAATTTATTTGAATTGGCTACCAAACTTTTAAGGGACAGATCCAGCAAGTCCGAGACGAGGGTAACCCAACTTTTAAAATTCTAAACTAAGTTAGGTTAGATTAAAATTTAAAAGTTAAAATAGAATCAAGAATAAAAATTAAATTGCGCACGACAGTGGAGAGTGTCGTGCCACAGCAAACCTGTCATAGATGCACGACAGGGGCGTTTGTCATACCGTCACGACAGAATGAGCTGTCATAGCCCCACAACAGAAAGACCTGTCATACCACGACAATTACTCTTTCTCACTTCTCTCATTTCTCCTTCGTTGGGACTCGCACCTGCCCCTTCTGGAAATGTGATTACACTGGCGTGAAATTAGTGCAGGCTAATTATAGACGCCCGGTTTCTGCCTATGTCATTTCCCCCACCCAGTTAAATTCTTCTGTTGTCCAAATTCAACCGCTTCTTGTGTTGTTTCTTCCTGGTCCAACTAAATAAACAATGCGATTCTCATCTGCTGCAATTTTGGCATCTTTGGCTGTTGTAAATGCCATTGAAATCACCCTTTACAATACTGATTCCATCTGTAATGCTGCAACCAACATCACTGACGGTATAATGGATTACTATTTGGGTACAAGATATGGTGGTAATGTGGGTATGTTTCAACAACCATACTACTGGTGGGAAGCGGGCTTGGCATTTGGTGGTATGATAGATACCTGGAAAATTTGTAATAACGATACTTATGAAGTAATTATACAAAATGCAATCAACCATCAAAGAGGTGATAATAATGATTTCATAGCTGCAAATCAATCTGATGTTGAAGCAAACGATGATCAAGTTTTTTGGGGGTTTACAGTCATGGAAGCTGCTGAAAGAGATTTCCCTTCATATTCTGACAACGAAGATGATCCTTCATATGCTCAATTAGCTCTAAACGTTTATAATCAAATGGCTGATAGATGGGATTCCGACAATTGTGGTGGTGGGTTGAGATGGCAGATTCTGAGTAATATGTCTGGCTGGGATTATAAAAGTACCATTTCAACTGCCGGAGTTTTCGCTCTGGGTGCAAGATTAGCAAGATATACAAATGATGATGAATTAGTTAAATCTTCAAATAGAATTTTGAAATGGATGAAGCAGGCTTTATTTGTACATCAAGTTGATGGAAATGATTTTTATAACGTTAATGATGGTGCCGAAATTGAGAATGGTAAGTGTTCCGTCGTTAATGGCGCCTTATGGTCATATAATTATGCCTTAATGACGATGGGTTCAACTTATCTTTATAATCAAACAAATGGTGATGAATATTGGGGTAATGAATTAAATAAGTTTTTAGGTGGTATTGAATATTATATGCTTAATAAAACTGGTAATGATGTTTTATATGAATATCAATGTGTCCAATTTGGTAGATGTAATAATGATCAAAGAGCATTTAGAGCAATTGTTTCAAGAACTTTAGGTAATATTGTTCAATTAGCTCCTTCTTATGCCCAAAGAGCTCAAAATATTATTAATAACTCTGCTTTAGGCGCTGCCGCTTCATGTTCAGGTGGTTTTGATAAAAAAACATGTGGTATTAATTGGGCTATTAACGAGTGGGATGGTTGGTTTGGTTTAGGTGAACAAATTGCTGCGTTAGAAATTATTCAAAATAATTTAATTTCAACAATTCCACCCCCATGTACTGAACAAACCTGTGGTGAAAAAATCGAAGACGACGAAACAGTTACAGTTCCGATTACTACCGTTACAAGATTTTTCACTGATATTAATACTCATGTTGTTACTAATACTATTAGCATTTCGACAATTGAACAAGTTTTCTACACTGGTTCAACTACTATGAATAATGATTGATTTTAGTTTATTTTGTGTTCAACTATTCATATAAAAAAAAACAAAAAAAAACAAAAAAAAACATTGCATTGCACATTTTATCATTTAAAAAGTAAAAAAGAAAGAAATAAGGCCAAACTAAAAAACCTTAAGCCTCATTACTTTTCATCTTTACAAATTTCATACGTTTAACATTTCATTTTAGTTCTTTTCCTTAACTATGTCTCTATTATTGTCTTTATAGCATTATTATATTATATATACCTAAGTATATAGTTTTGTTGAATTAGCATGCATTCTTTAACAATAAAATCAAGAAGTGTATAAACTATCTATTATTAGAAAAATTAATTATGTATTAGTGAAATTAAAAACTGAAAACTAGAAATTAACTATTTTTCGCTCCACATTTCTCTACGATAAAAAAAATTCAAAGCGTGTTTTTAGTGTTCTTCTCATCATCTTCATCTTCAAGTTCATTATCACGATTAATCTTTTTTATAAACATTGTCTTATTCAACAAAATCAATAATATCCATTTAATCCACAATGTTGAATCGATTGAGCAATGCTAATAAACTAACATACATTATATTCACAATAATAGCTTCATTTGCAAATCTTACAAATGCAATAGATTTAACTGTTGGTGATAAAACATCAGTTTGTGATGCAGCAACTTTACTTATTAATGGTATGATGGATTATTATGAAGGTATTAGATATGGTGGTACAGTAGGTATGTTTCAACCTCCTTATTATTGGTGGGAAGCAGGTGAAGCATTCGGTGGTATGATTGATACATGGGCTTGGTGTGAAAATAATACTTATGAAGATATCATTTATGATGCATTAATGCATCAGAGAGGGACAAAAGAAGATTATGTTCCAGCAAATCAATCAACAACTGCAGGTAACGATGATCAAGCTTTTTGGGGATTAGCTGTAATGGAAGCTGCTGAAAGAAATTTTACAAATCCACCAAGTGATCAACCTGGTTGGTTAGCTTTAGCTCAAGCTGTCTATAATACAATGTTAAGTAGATGGGATACTGCTAATTGTGGTGGTGGTTTAAGATGGCAAATTTTCCAATGGAATGGTGGTTATGAATATAAAAATACCATTTCAAATTCTTGCTTATTCACTTTAGCTGCAAGATTAGCAAGATATACAGGCAATGAAACTTATGTTGAAACTGCTGAAAAAGTTTGGGAGTGGTTAATTGATGTTCAGTTCATTCAAGAAAGCTCTGATAGTTTAGTTATTTATGATGGTGCAAATATTGGAACTAATAACTGTACATCCATTCATAAACAAACTTGGTCTTATAATTATGGTTTAATGTTGGCTGGTTCTGCTTATCTTTATAATTTTACAAATGATGAAAAATGGCTTACAAGAGTTAATGAAATTTATACAGGTATTGAATCAGTATTTGTTAATTCAACAACTGGTATAATGTATGAGCAAATGTGTCAAGAAAGTGGTAAGTGTAATAATGATCAAAGATCGTTTAAGTCCATTTTTTCAAGATGCTTAGGCCAAACTGCCGTTTTAGTCTCTACTTATACTGATAGAATCATGACATTACTTGATACGTCAGCTGCAGGTGCCGCTCAATCTTGTACTGGTGGTATTGATAAGCATACCTGTGGTATTAATTGGTCATATGGTGGTTGGGACCAGATGTATGGATTAGGTGAACAAATGTCTGCATTAGAAGTTATGCAAAATACATTAGTTTTACAAGTTTCACCCCCATTTACGAATGTTACAGGTGGTACATCTGAAGGAAATGTAAACGCTGGTTTATCTTCACAAGAAACATCCAATAAAAATGAAATCGTTATTAGTAAAAAGGATAAAGCTGGTGCAGGTGTCTTATCCGCAATCGTTTTAACTATTTTTGTTAGTATTAGTGTTTGGGTTTTGGTTTAATTGAGATTGTTCCAATCTTGTAATATATTGTTTTATGTTTTGTCTTTTACCTTTATATTTTTTTTTTATTTATAATTCATTAATTTGATACACTTGTTTTAGAAAAAAAATATTTTCTTAATAATATTACAAAGATAAATAATTTACAGTTAATACGGATACATAAATATTACCAAATTTTCCTCCTTTTCTTTTGTTTTTTTCGTATTTTTGCATTCTCAAATTTGTTCTTGCAAGAATCTGAACAAAACCATTCACCTTTAGGTTCGTTGGTTAGGCCAACACATTTAAAATGAAACCATTCATGCGGACATTTTTCATACTCACAAGCTACCATACGCCCAAATGATGGCCCATTACAAAAACAATATGTTTCTACCTGTATTTCAGTTGGGGGTGGTGGAGCTGGCAGTGAAATTATTGCCAATTTGGGTTCATATTTTCGTTCCTTTTGTGGTGTAATAGGTTGTTTTATAATTAATACAGGTCCATTTTTTATTTCTTTCTTTATTCGTTTTGCAGGTGATGTTTTAGATTTGATTGAAGAGGATACATGTGTTGACTTTAAACTTATTTTGATCTTTAATTGAGTATGATCAGATAGTTTATTGTTTTCTTCTTTTTTTTCTTTCTCCTTATTTTCTATTTTAGAATTTAAAAATGGGTTATCTTCGTTATTTATGTTTTTAATTGAGTTCAAATAATCTTTTTTAAATTCTCCCCATTCTTTCCATCTTCTTTCAACAGCTTCACTAGTCCATCCTTTCAAATTCAATTTCAAAATATTAATCAACTCTAAATCGTCAACTAAAATCAAAGAATGATTACTTAGAATATTGATCAAATATTGAGATTCACAAATCAATTCATTTGAATTCTTTACCACTTGTGACTTTAAAGTATTTATTTCTTGCATTTCTCCATTTGACTTGAATAGTTTGATTATTTTTTCTTCAATTCTTTTGTTTTTTAAATTGAGCATCTGGAGAATCCATAAACTTCGAGTTATATCACAGGGTAAATGATCCAATGTACTAACAAAATTATTGTTTCCATGTAAAATAGTATCGACCACATTGGGCGTGGGCTCCAAAGTGTCTATACCAGGATTGGGTGTGGTCATTTGCGTAGTGTGTGTTTTATTATGAAGTGATATTGTTGTTTACTTGTTGTAGATCTGAAATTTTCGGGTTTTTTCAAATTTCAGATGTCTTGAACTTATCAAATTCAAATTCATGTCACCACCAAAAACGCGGTTATTGTTTTCTTAAGTGATTTACATGAAATAAAAAACCGTACTGAACTTGAAATTAAAAATTACAAGCTACCAATTTTTTACAGTTGTACTTTTTGAGCTAACTAGCCAAGTTTTTGAGGTTGACGGCTGGCTGGACGATTGGTTTTTCAAAAAATACTATCTCTACAATTTTTCTTTTAATAAATATTGGATTTTATCTAAATATAAATAGTATAATATTTAATAGTGAATCGTTACAAGTAAACAGTATAAAAGGTTTGTTTATATTTTTATAATAATAATAAATATGGAATAATTAATTTAATTTTTTTGATGAATGATGGGAAGATGAGCTGATGAATTTTAATGATTAATTAAAATTATTTTTTTGGTGGATGGTAAACAATCTTTCTATGTTTGATTGTAGTCCACTTGAATTTCTTGACAAAGACGGAAAGGAAGTATAACGATGTAACAACAATTAAAGCCTTTGCACCTAATCTCTTTCTTTCATCATGTTCTGGTTCAGCAGCCCAATTTAAGAAAGTGGTAACATCCTTTGCCATTTGAGAAGTAGTTGCTGGAGTACCATCTTCGTATTCAACTAAATCATCAAATAAAACTCTACCCATGGCAATTGAACCACCTGGGAAATAAGGATTGTAATTTGCACCAACTGCTAAAGTAACACCTGCTGGTGGTTCATCTGGATAACCAGTTAATAATGCAAAGATATAATCACAAGCACCATGTCTTGCCTTGACAATTAACGAAAGATCTGGTGGTAAAGCACCTTGATTTGCAGCTCTTGCAGCTTGTTCATTTGCATATGGACCTGGAATGCTATCAGCTAATTTACCTGGTCTTTTCTTTGGATTACCTTCATCATCAGGTTCATCATCATATTCAAATTCTTCAGCCATTGTCTTTGCTTCAGTGTTAGTGTGTGAAACACCGACTAAGTTTCTCCATGCAATTCTATCTAAGGAATGACAAGCTGCACAAACTTCTCTATAAACGTGGAAACCTCTTCTAATTGAAGCGTGATCAAATGTATCAAACATACCATTGTGAGACCAATCAAATTCAGGTGGATGAAGACCGTGTTCAGCTGCAGTCATTGCTTGTGCAGTTTGAGAATCTTGATATAAAACATAAGCAGCGGTTAAACCAGTGGCTGCAACTGCTGCATTAACAATTTTCTTAGTATTGGAAGAAACATTAGATTGTGCAGCAGTAGAAAATGATCTCTATAATAAAAAAAACATAATTGTAATGAAATGTTAGTATTTGATGTTTAAAACTGTGAATAGTTTGTTAAATGTTTAGAAATATCTGCCAATCAGAAAGCTTGAAAAAAAAATCGCGGTTAGACATATTGGACGATTCATTGAATGGAAAGCATGATTTAAAACCAATATAATGGATCCATAAACTTTGTATTGTATCGTAGTATCTAGATCAAAACTCCTTAATAATATAAAACCAAAGACTGGATAAATTATATTGTAATAATCTACATAGTGGGAAAATGGAATCATTGATGTTGAATTATATTTGAATCTTGAAGCTAATGTTTCTTGATAAATCAATTGTTGATCATGATAAAGACTAAATAAAAGACTAATATTGATTAATATTGTAAAAATACGATCAGGATGTAAATTAGAAACTAAAATAAAAACAACTTAAATACTAATTGTTTGTTTGTACTATGATTGGCGGAATAATTTCAAATTGAGCAAATAGGGTGGCAGATTGTCTGTGCCGCTGGCAAAAGGTACTTACAGCACTGTGCTTGAAAGCAGAACCAAGATGGGAGAACATTGTATACTGTGTGTGTGTTCGAAGAAAAAACAACAGATGAAAGACAAGTTTTATACAGTGATGTAAACTCAATTCTTCACCAGTAAAACTGCGAAGAGAAAACGAAAATGGGAAAATATAAAATACAAAAAAAATGCGAAATTCAGAGAAACTGATCAGAATGACCTGCGGGACCTGTTTTTGTTGTTCTGTAGTTGGGTGCATCAATGCTTAGGCAACACTGGTGGTTAAAGCTTATGCGAAAAAGAAGGGCTGTTAAATGGTATAAGTTTTGTTGCACATTTCTACGTTTTGTGTGTGTCTTGTACTGTTTTTCTGTGGTCAGAGTTTTTTGCTGCGTTTTCATTGGCTGTCAAACACTTCCGTGCACCAAGACTTACCGAATAGTAAGCTGTACTGTTATCCATGTGTGCCTTTGAAGGTTTCATACTTGTTTAATGTATGATTGTACAGATACTTTAACAAGTCCCTATTGTAGGTTTATATGGAGGTAAACAGTTAGTACAATTATTTTTTCCTCTCTTGCGGCGTACAATGTTAAGATATTCACAGATACATTATATACGCGTAATAGAAACGCGTTGATGTTTTTAACTCTTGAATATAAACCTTAGTGTAAACACTTACTTCTTTCTGAAACTAACATAGTAATACACAATGTCTGAAATCAACAACAAGGAAGAACAAACATATCTTGACTTGCTTCGAAATATTATTGATAATGGTGAATTTAGACCTGATCGAACCGGCACAGGTACTTATTCTTTATTTGCACCACCTCAACTTCGATTTGATTTATCCAATGGAACTTTCCCGCTATTAACTACAAAAAAAGTATTTATGAAAGGAATATTACATGAATTACTGTGGTTTATACATGGTTCAACAGATGCTAATTTGTTATCAGAAAAAGGTGTAAAAATTTGGGAAGGAAATGGATCAAGAGAATATCTTGATTCTCTGGGTTTGATAGATAGAAAGGTTGGCGATTTAGGTCCTGTTTACGGTTTCCAATGGAGACATTTTGGTGCTGAGTATAAAGACTGTAATACTGATTATTCAAATCAAGGTTATGACCAATTGGCTAATATTATTCAAACGCTCAAAACAAATCCTTATGATAGAAGAATCATAATGTCAGCGTGGAACCCACCAGCTTTTAAAGAAATGGCTCTTCCACCTTGTCATGTTTTTTGTCAATTTTATGTTAATTTTCCAAAAGATAAAAGTTTAAAGCCTAAACTATCATGTCAAATGTATCAAAGATCTTGTGATATGGGTTTAGGTGTTCCGTTTAATATTGCTTCATATGCTTTATTAACTTATATGATTGCAATGGTTGTTGATATGGAACCTGGTGAATTCATTCATGTTATGGGTGATTCTCATGTTTACTCAAATCACGTGGATGCCTTAGAGGAACAAATAAAGAGAATACCTAAAAAGTTTCCAAAATTAGTCATAAAGAGAAAAGTTACTAATATTGATGACTTTACCTTTGACGATTTTGAAGTTGTAGATTATGATCCTTACGGACCAATAAAGATGAAAATGGCTGTTTAAATTAATTAATTCAAAAAAACTATTTATTTACTATAGAAACAAATTATCATAATTACACACGATCTTCAAAAATATTTTGGTTCTCTAAATCAAATATTGATCCATTTATTTTTATATTTGACTTATTATTAGTATTATTACTGTTGTTGTTATTTCTAATATTAGTGATATCCTTCAATATACTTAGTTTACCTTTATTTGGTTTGTTTACACGATTTTCTTTATCAATATCAACATATGATATTGGTGGTGTAAATCGTCCGGATAATCTTTTATTTTGTTGATTACGTTGAATTGGTAACTGGTAATTAATTACAAGTGACCTACGACGACTTTTTCTTCTTTCACTCGTAGATTCTTTAACATCATCCAATGGATCCATGCCTAACCATCTCTTAGTCTTCTCTGTGTCTAAATTCTTTAATTCTCTTGAAACTTTATTCTTTCTCCTTGTGACTTTGTTTTTATTAACAAATAAATCATTCCCCACTTCATTTTCATCTGGTTTAGATTTGCCTGATGATTTGATTGGTGAGTTGGTTTTCTGTGATACTTTTTTTGGTGATGGAGATAGTGATTGGCTTGGTGACCGACTTGATATCTGGCTTGGAGATTGGCGTGGCGGCTCGATTTCCATATCTACTTGACCATTAAAAAATTCATCATTATGATTTTCATGTATCGTATTGTCCTTTTTACCAATTCCTAAAAAGGGAATTGATTCCATTGGAGTAAGTTCAATCCTTTCCATTCTCATTGACTGACGCTTTTGGGGAATGAGTGATGATTTTTTATCACAATATTCAGGTTCTAACTCAATAACCTCGACTTCATCATTTTCAACTAATGTTTCCAGCGGGTCGTTATCACTATCATTATGTTCTTGTTCTAATGTCACTTTTTCATTAGGTTTAAAAATAAAACTTTTTCTCCTTTGTAAATCATTATTAATATTTCTCCAATAGTGATCAAACTCAAAAGAATTAGTATCTTGATTACTTTCCTCTTCTGAAACTTTATTTAACAACAGTACCGGAATATCTTTTCTCTCAACATCTATTCCAATATCAATCAAAAAACTTCTGTATTCAGACATCATGTTATCAAAACCATCAATAATTAAATCATTAAACCTTTTGGAATTTAATTTTAACTTTTCATTTAGTTGAATCCTTTCATTTTTTAATGATAGTATTTGTTTCTGTGAGTGAAACAAATGTTTTTCTAACTTAGTAACTTTTAATTGTAACTCTTCATTTTTACATGCTAATAAATTATTTTGTGTAGAATAATTGCGCTTAATTTCTTCAACTTCATTGTCGTTGTATAATGGAGATAAAGCAACCTGCATACCAGGTGCCATTGCTTCTCTTCCCATAACAACCTTAACCATGCTATCGTGAATTAGCAAAAGATATAGCAAAGCAAAGCCGTAATTAAACTAATAGATATAATTAAAGAAAACACAATAACAAAATGTTTGTTTACATCAGTTTTATAAAAGAAAACAATAAAGAAAAAATCACCAAAATTGAAATCCATCGCGTTGCAAAGATACTTGTCGCAAACCATTAAGATGGCTTTTTCTTAGTTGATTGTTAATTACTTATGTAAACAAACAGCAACATAAAATGTCACATAGAAGATCATCTCTTTTAACAGAGCCAGAAACTGAAACTCTTTTACAAAACAGGTTGGCGGAACTCGATAGATTGCAAGAAATAGAATCATTGACAAGTAGGTTAAACACCCTACTAGATGCGTTGAATGAAGAAATAAATAAGATTCAACTAGGTACAGATTCTGTATCCAAAGTGACAAACAATTGGATTCAAATTGTGCGTGCTGTAAGTCTAGCTGCAAATTCAATGATGGTTCATACTAAAGAAGATTTCAAAAATGGTATACCTACAACTGAACGTCTTGTGAGATGTGCTTTAGATGATTTGGGCAATATTGTCCATCAATTACAACAAGATCAAGAATGACAATGTGTTTTTTGTTGCAAAAATATTTTTATTTGTTTATGGGTATGTGTATATTATAAAAATTTATAAAAAAGATAAATATCAAACTGTAAGTTAAATTGTTCATCCCCAACATAATTCAACCAATTTATCCATTCTAACAGATTTATTCATCATTTTGATTAGCCATGGATGTTCTAACATTTGTCTTGGAGATGGTCTTTGTTTACCTTCCTTTGTAAGGCAAACTTTAATAAAATCCTTAAAGCCTCTTGACCATTTAATGCCTTCTTCTGGTTCATCTTCTAAAATCGGTTCATATTCTAATATAATTAATAATAAATCCAATGGACTAATATGTAATTCTGGTGAACTTTCTCTAACAAATGGAAATTCACCTAATGCTCCCTCAAGCACGGTTAATCCAACTGACCAAACATCACAACTTATAGTGTATGGTTCGTTCTTAATTCTTTCAGGCGCCATGTAAAAGGATGTACCAGTAAATGTGGTTGCAAGTGAATTTACAACATCACCTGAAACTCCAAAATCACATAACTTAATATTGCCTTGATTATCTAGTAAAATATTTTGTGGTTTAATGTCTCTGTGCATAACTTTATGCTCATTCAAGTACGCCAAACCTTTTAAAACACTGCTCGCAATTTTACCTAACGGCTTTTCACTTAATCTGCCATCACGATTTCTGAAAACTTTATAAATTGAATCCAATGACCCACCACCCATGTATTCCATACAAATATGGATTGATGAACTTGATTCATCTAAAAATGTACCATAATATCTAACAATAAAAGGTGATTTAAACTTTCTATTATAATTTAGTTCTCTAACCATTTGTTTTTGGAATTCCGGTGATGGATCAGTAGTAATTACTTTCAATGCAAAAATTGATGAACTTTTTGATAGAATCTTACATTTTTTAACGGCGCCCCCGTTACCTTCGCCCAAAACATTCAATATTTGGATTTTTTTTAAGTCGTGTAAAACTTTCCAGTCATCTTCTGTGAATGATTCAATTGGTTTATCTAATATTAAATCATCATTGTGGGTTGGCGTATCAATTGAGTAACAGTCTGATAAGTTATTTATACAATCATCACTTTCATTTAATTTTAGTTTACTATTAAATGATGAAACTAGATTCGATGAACTGTCTTCATTTAATGTAGAAAAAGATGCAACTGTTAAAGTAGTTGCAGCACTTGGTATTCCATTATTATCAACATTATTATTATAGTTATTATGGTTATTATTGTTATTAATTGTATCATTTAAATTTAAAGATAATGTGTTAACAAGGTCAAGCTTAACCGTGTTATTATGATTATCATCAGAAATTATATTTGAACTAGAAACAGAATTAGAAGTAGAGTTAGAAGTAGAGTGGTTTCTATACTGTTTTGGCATGGTTGGTAGTGCAGGTAATGCTTTTGGGTTAAATATACTTAATTTGGGAATTGGTGGTTCACTTGCTGGAATATTCATATTTAACTTTGGAGCTGGTTTCTTTCGAACACCCTTTGACAGGCGTAATCTTGGAAGTGAAGTGGTTGGTGAACCATCCGATTGAGATTTGGGAAGGATGTTCATTTTCGAATTGGATAGATGATATATATAAAATTCAGTCAAAATTAAATATACTATATGCTAGAAAGAGAGAAACAAACAAGGTTCAAATTTTGAAATTTCAAAAGCGGTTGATGATTTCAACTTTTGAATGCACCGTTTGTTGTTATATACAGTAAAATATAAAAGAAGTTCATAGCAATCACTGGCGTTATTTTTAAAGACTGCACGCTTGAATAGAAATATAGAATGTCTAACTTTGATCCGAACCTTTTGCCATATGTGAATCCAAATTTGGATCGTCGTGTTTGCCTTATAACAGGAGGCAATAGTGGTATTGGTTATTATACAGTCTTACATTTATATTTACATGGTTATGTTGTATACCTGGCAGGTAGAAATAAAAATAAAGTCATAAATGCTATTGAATCATTGAAGAGAGAAGCAAATAATCGTAAATCAAAATATACCCATGCACAATCAGAAAAAAGATCCCTTGGTAGTTTACATTATTTACAAGTTGATTTGTTATCATTAAACTCTGTTGAAATTGCGGCTGAGGAGTTTAAAACTTTAGAAAAATCATTAAATTTATTGATTCTAAATGCTGGTATAATGGCGGTTCCATATGCAAAAACCACTGATGATTTTGAAGTTCAATTACAGACAAGTTACATTTCCCATTTTTTATTAACTGATAGGTTGTTAGATTTAATGACATCACCTGAAAGTGATCGACAAATTAAGGCAGCTAGTAATTTATTAGAAAGGGAAAATATTGTCGTTCATAATAAAAATGGAGTAAATATTGAAGATCCAAGAATTATATTTCTTTCATCAATTGGACACTGGTTTGCATTTTTTCATTTTTCACTAGATTATCAATTTAATTACATACCAAATATATTTTTTACAGTTTTTAGGTATGGGATAACCAAATGTGCAGGTATTCATTTTGTTAAAACTTTAGCAGACAGACATCCCTCTGTCTTTTCCGTTGCTGTTCATCCAGGGATTATATTAAACACAAACTTATTCAGTCACTTGACTCATTTACCATTTTTTGGTACTTTATTTTGGATTTCATTTCAAATTCTAAATTGGTTATTAGGTGTCAGTATTGAAGAAGGCTCATATTCTTCTGTGAGGTGTTCATTAAGTGACGATTTAGACATATCAAAAGATAATGGTAAATATTTTACAACATCTGGTGTAGAAATGACACCAAGTCCAATTGCTCGAAATAAACAATATATTGATGAGACATGGGCATGGACTGTCAATGAACTTGATAAAAGAGACCATAAAATAGAATCTTTATAAAGTGATACGTTTGCTTAATGTAGATTTTTCTTTTTATTATTATTATTATTCTTACGTTAATATACTTTGTTTCATTTTGAATGCATTTGATGTATTTGCTTATTTGTAGCTTTGTAATTTTTTAATCGAGTGGCCATTATCATAATTGAAAGTTTACATTTAAAGTTTATAAAAAAATGCATGATGACAAAAACAGAAAACAAAAGAAAGAGGATACAACTATATACAATAAATCGATTAAATATTTTTAATGATAACCGCTGGTTGTCCTGGCACCGCATTTTCAACGGATTTAATCTTTGGAATTTCAACTTCTTCTTCAGTCATAACATCTTTACCAGTTGATGAACCATTTGCAAATGAAACAATTTTTACAGCCGAAACATTAAGACTGGTTGGTGCTTTCTTGATTGATTCAGTTGCTTGTCTAACAACATCAATTTCATCAAATAATAATTCTCTATTGAAAACTTCATCTGCCTTTTCACCTGTTAATTGTTTCTTTAATTCATTGATAAATGGCATTGCACGTTTCATATCTTTACCATCTATTTGTTCTTTGACTAATCTCATATCATCTAATTTACCTTCTTCATAAAGTTTCTTTGTGACATCAACATATTTTTGTTGCCATTCAGGGAACGATGATGAAACATATATTGTTAATAAAACATCCCTTTCCTTTTCAACGTCAACTTTACCACCCTTCTTCTTCTTTAAAGCCATACCTTCAGCTTCTCTAATGGATCTTTGTAACTGTCTAGTATAAATCAGTGCAGAGCTTATTTCGTTTGAAATTGCAGCTTCAGGAATTGGCCACCTCGCATTATTAATTGATCCCTCTTTACCTAAAATTTCTCTATAAACAAAATCACAGAAATGTGGAGCAATTGGTGAAAGTAAGAGAACTTGAGTTTCAATATATTTGAAAACTAAATCTCTATGTAAACCAGCACCTGTTGAAAGTGAAATTTCCCTATAGAAATCTCTTGCATACTGATAATCAAACAAACCGGTTTTTAAACCTGCTTTATAGTAAGTAATATCAAAGTTTTTATACGTTTCTTCAATTAATTGATTCATTTCATTATCAAAAGCCCTGTCAAAGAAATTGAATGGACCAGTTCTCAGCTGATCTTTTGTTTTGACCATTTCTTCAAACCATTCTCTTAAGTTGAATAATCTTAAAATTGCAGCGTTTGCATTAGTTTCATCAAAGTTTGCATCTTCAACTGTATCACCAGCATCTGCAAGTGCAATTCTCGAAGCATCAGCACCAAACTTTGAAACTAACTGCTCTAAGGTATAGAAATTACCAGTTGATTTTGACATTTTGGCATTATTTAACATTAAATGACCATTACATCTAATACCTGCAGGCCAAAATTGTTTTTTAAATAATGCAACGTTACAGTAGATGTAAAAAGTTAAATGATTTGGAATTAAATCTTTGCCTGAAATAGATTGATCCATTGGATAGAAATATTCAAATTCTCTTCTTAATAAATGTAATTTTTCTAATGGAATTGTGATATTTTCAGTTGAATCGCCTCTGCAGAAAATGTAATCAAAAGTTTCGTCAGTTAAATCTGCTGCTTTAATGCCTAATGGTCCAATTTCTTGACCATAATAGTCACTATGAAGTAAATGACAGATGGTATAAAATGCTTGATAAATAGTTGAATCGGATAATGATTCAACTAAATATTTGTCATCCCAAGGAATTTTGGTACCCAAACCATAAGTTCTTGATAATGCCCAATTCTTTAACCAATTAAAAACACCTTCAAATGCATTATTAGTTTCAGAGTGAAAAGTGTTCATAGTTGAAAGGCAACCTAAAGCTTGTTCTTTCCAGTTTTCTTCACCATAATCCAAATACCATTGATCTTCCAACGAAACAATACATGAATCACCTGATCTTGACATAACAATATTTTCAGGTTCGTTATAAACAATTGCATCACCGGAATCAACTAGATCTTGCTTGACCTTTGGCTTTGCAATTTCAACCTTTTCGCCTTTATATTTACCAACAGTTAACGTACCACTGTAAAAACCTTCCTTGTAAGCTAATTCCTTTGCTTGAGCTAGTTGATTAACATCTTTTGGAGAATTAATTTTAAGTTCTTTGACCAAATATTCAGCACATTTATCTCCATATTTTGGAGTATTAACAATTCCAACAGGTTCTTCAATAACCCATTCCTTTTCAATATTATAATATTCTGGTTTATTAAATAAATCTCTTGTTGTAATATAATCATCAGGAGAATCAGATGGAACACAAGTGACAACACCAGTACCTTTATTTTCTAAAATAGTTTCCATTGGTAAAATTCTTAAGGTTTCATGAATCGCAAGAGGTGCGTGAATTTTTGAACCAACTAGTAAGGAACCGTTAATTTTACTTGACGAAGTGAAGGCACCTCTAGTTGGAGTCAAATCTTGATACGCCATATTTTTAAAAGCTCTTTCGGTACAAATAAAATATTCATCTTCGGAAGCTTTAAAGATACCATAATTAATTTTTGGAGAAACAAAACAACAAGTTTGACCATACATAGTTTCAGGTCTTAAAGTTGCAGCAACTAAGTAAACTTTTTTGTTATTTAAATCGAAATTTTCAGACTCAAAATGTTTAATAGCATTATTTGTAAATTCAGTAATTCTAATTTTAATACCAGTATATTCTTGGGGTAAAACACCTTCACCAGATTGTCTATCGTGATCCATACAAGGTTGGCCGTCTTTAACAGAGTAAATAGTATATCTCTTTCCGAATTTAATTTTACCTAATTCTCTTAATCTATTCATTTGCCATCTAACAAAAGCATCATAATATGGATTCATATCAGTTGTAATCATCGATCTTCTCCAATCAACTCTACCACCTAAAGATTTAACATCTTTTTCAACTAAAGGTGGGAAAAATTCTAACCAATGATAAGGATCTTTGAATTTATAAATTTCATCAATTGGGATACCTAATTGTTGCATAATTTCAAATTGATACTTTGCACGACCTGTTTTTTGAGCAACTTTTGATTTAGTTGCGGTGAACTTAGTAGGATCAGTTTTAACCTTTTCCTGTTTTGGTTTCACTTCTTCTTCTTCGGTTTCGGTTGGAACACCAGAGAAATCATCACCGAAAAGTTCAACTTCTCTTTTTAATTTATCGGCAGCAGCGCTGATTGGCATACCAGTACAATGGAAACCTAAAGCATATAAAGCTCTCTTGTTTCTTAATCTTTCAAAACCTACAGCAAAATCAACTTTTGAGTAAGTAAAAACATGACCAGCGTGTAAAACACCGTTCATATAAGGATAAGCCATGGAACCAAAAAATTTAGGATATTTCTCATGTAATTCATCCCATGAAGTACCGTACGAAACTTCATCATTAGTTGGAGCATCAATTTCAAAAGGTTTTTCGGTATCCCATATTTGTTGATATTTCTTTTCGATTTCAATCAAAGTATCTCTACGAGAAGTATTTTCCATAACGACCGCCTTCTGGCCTTCAGTTGCAGCAGCAACAGCAGTAGTATCACTCATGATCTGGCGTGTGAAGTTAGAAGAAAGCAAAAAAAACGTCTACGGATGGAATTTTATGTTCAAAACGTCCAATTCTTTTTCAAATTTCAAAATTCAACATATCATTTTGTCATCTAATTATTTTTTATTTTTTTTTCTGTTTTTCTCCGCTACCGGAACATTAAAAAAATGAAAAATAAGACAATTTCAAAATCGTGGGATTGTTCATCTTTACAAGCCTCTGTTCGATTCTTCAATCTTGCATATTCTTTTTTTTTTTTGCAGGTATCCGTCATCAAACTCTAATCTATTGAATCGCCCCTTAATAACATTCCTTTTCTTTTTAACCTTTCAACTTACAAGCTTTATATACATCAAAATATCCCGGAATATGTCCGATAGTACCTCTAATGTTATTTCAAACATGAGCATTGAACAAGTTTCTTTTGAAACTGATGCGATGACTTCCATTCAAGCATCCGTTACCCAATTTAAACCACTAATATTGTTTATATCTGATAATGATGAAGCTTCAGATAACTGGATAAATAAATTGTTACACAGTAATGATAAGTTATCAAACGCTATTAAAACTTCAATTATTAGTCATTATATCAGATTAAAAATTATCAAAGGCTCAAATAATTTTAATAACCTTGTTTCAATCATGCCATATTTCCAGAATCCAGATACTCCTTGTATATATTTCATATTTTCTGGTCAAGTTGTTGATTATATTCCTAATGATTTTGATTTCAGTTTAATCGATTCCAAAATTTCTAGTATTGATGAAATTATCAAGAAGATAAATATTCAAAAAAATATTGAGACAACTACCCCTCCCAATGTAGCAGCGGCAGTAGTGTCGTCATCAGCACCTATTACAGTATCCCCAACAACACCAGCATCTCGACCATCAGTACCTACAACAACCGTACCTACAACAATACCTACCAGCGTATCAACTACTGTATCTACTACTGTACCAGCGACATTGTCTGAACTTACACCATCTCAAGCATCTGTTGCAAACTCAAATCCAAATCCAAATCCAAATCCAAATCCAAATCCAAATCCAAATCCAAATCCAAATCCAAATCCAAATCCAAATCCAAATCCAAATCCAAATCCAAATTCAAATTCAATTAATAGAAAGCCTCCAATCAAATCATTCAAAGAAGAATCAGCAGAAATTGCTTCAAGAAAGTATAGGGAAAACTTATTAAAACAACAAAGACAGGATAAATTGGATAAAGAACGAGTTTTAAGATTATTAGAGTTAGATAGACAAGAAAACAAGTTAAATAAAACTTATAGAATCACTAAAGATAATAATAATAATAAAGTTTATGAAAACATTCATAATTCTAAAATTCAAAACTCTGAATTTTTTACAATTCAACTTAAATTGTTTGATGGCATAACAAAGAGACATCAATTTAGAAGTAATGAAAAATTATCAGGTGTACGAAATTTCATTTTAAAAGAGTATCCAGAATATAATTTATTTCCGTTTTATTTTTTTAAAAATATTGACCGCATAACATATGGAGATGCAGATGAAACTAAAACTTTATTGTCTTTAAATCTTAATATGTCAACAATTATACTTAAACCAATTGAACTGAATGAATCATTAAACATGATAATATCAAAGGATTTAACCAATTCTACTTCTTCGTTTACATGGCTAAAAAATAAAATGGTTTCTTATTTATGGCCAGATTCAGCTATTAAAGAAAATGACAATTCAAATGCCAATGAGTCATTACAAAATGATGGAGAAGACGATAATATCTCAATTTATCATACCCCAATTTTAACCTCAACTTCGTCATCAACTTCATTACGCCCAAGTAATTTTAACATTTATGGATCCCAAGGTCTGATTAATACAAACTTGATATCGAATCCATCCAATTTGAATCTAGATTCATTATCCAACGAATTGAATCATGAATCAACTTTGGGAAATGAAAACGAGAATACAGATTCTAATTCCAACTCCAAGTCTAACGCTAACTCCAAATCAAGCTCAAGCTCAAATTCAATATATAAGGTTAAAACATTGGATGACTTGGAAAATATAAACAACGGAAATAGCATATCATTAAAATTTCCAGATGATGAGAAAAAATAAAAATAGTTAAGTAAAATAAATAAAAATGAATAAATAAAAAAAAATTGTGTAAATGTGTAATTTAAGGAACTTTAAAACGTACTAGTATTATATGTATTATAAAAAAAACTAAAAAATACACAAACAATAAATAGAGGAGAAAGTATCTTCAGATAGGAAAAGAATAAGACATAAAACGTAAATTAAATAAAATAGAAAAAGAAAGAAAAAGAAAAACTAGGAAGCTAAGGTTTTGAAATTTAAAACAATTTTTAAATTAGGTATATTTTATGTCAACATGAATAAATAACCAATAAATCAATAGCATGTTTGAAGCGTGAAAAAAAAGACTAATATACAACATAAGCATCAAGCATACCATTCCATCTCAATATCATTCACGTTTGAAGCAGCACCGACATTATCATCATTAACATTTTTATTATCATTATTTGCATCATTATTATTAGATGATGAATCATTTGGAAAATCTTCAAAAATCAAAGAATAAATATCATTTAATAATTCTTCTTTATTTTTGAAATTGTTATCAATTGTATTCAAATTTATACGATTTGAGATGTTTACATTTTGACCATTGATGTCGTTAGTATTGTTATTGATGTTGTTTGTGTTCATCGTATTGAAATTTAAATTGTTATTAATACTAGATAACACAGCTGAGTTAGACATATTAGTATTGTCATTAATATCATCATAATGATTTCTCTTTAAACTAACTGAACTAATAGATTCAGTTTCAATTGATGAAGATTTACCTTTATTTTTACCAACAGAAATATGTAATGGACCGGAAGAAGAAGAAGATGATGAAGAAGAAGATGATGATGATGAACCCCGTGATTGTGGTTTTCTTGGTGCAACTATATTATTATAAAGGTTTGATGTTGGCATTGATGAAGTGACACCTTTTATCACTGGGGTGATATCTACTGGTGCTGTGTCAATTGGAGGTGTTGCGACGTTGTTAATCGGTGATAAATCGTTAAAGATAATCGATGATGCATTAGTTGTTGATAGTGTTGGATCATAATCTCCTATTATTCTATCAATTTCTGAACCATTTGGAGTGTCCATATTTGAATTTGAATTTGAGTGTGAATCATTATTGTTATCAGTATTATTATCGATGATCATTGACTCATAATTGAAATTGTTTATATCGTTAATTGTTGATGGATCAAAGGATTCAGACCCATTTGCAGTATTTGGTCCAACATCTATATCAGTTAATCTATTGGTGGAATTGTTATCTTCATTTGTTGCAGCTGTTGTTTCTTTAATTAATGATGATGGAATTACGGTATCTGCAGATTGTTTAAATCCACTTGAGAAGTTTCCAGAATTACTATTAGAAGATTCAAACTCTTGTTTAACTTTGGTCTTTAATAAAGGAACAAAAGAATTTGAACGTGATGGGAATAACGAGGAATAATGTTTTCTCTTTGATGAATTAAATTCAAAAACTAAAGTATCAGAAGAACTTCTTTCATCTACTTCATCATTGAGTTTGTTTTTATGAATATTCACATTTGAATTATCAAATGAATTAAATAAATCATTCAATTCGAAATCATTTAATTTTAAGATTGCATTATGTCTTTTCAAAATTCCATCAATTAAATTAATTAACTTAAAACATGTTGAATTTGAAGCACTTAAAATTTCAAGTGCCTTTTTACCCTTAATAATGTCAGACCACCATTCTAAATTATGTTTTGAACTAGGATTGGAACATTGACATGCAAGTGGAATTAAAATTGCTTGAAACAAAAAGTAAGTTGTATACCAGCTTGATAATGAATTAAATTTATTATCACCAGGTCCGTTTATATATTCAATTATACTTTGAATTGTAACAGATGCTGCATTAAGACAAATTCTTCTTGCATTTTTAGAATCTTCTGACAATGTTGCTTCCTTTGACGAAGATTTAGAACCTTTACCAGTTGAAATAAGAACAATTTTTTGCCAAATATAAGGACGAAATATTAAAATTTGTAAATTTGAAACTCTCCAATGTAATCTTGATCTTGATAATAAAAACCAATCAGGTATTTTTGATTTATCATTATTGAAATATTTTTCAATCACTTTATCTAAATCATCCTTGAAATAATCAGGTAAATTTTTCAAGAAATCTTTTAATTTTATATCCATCAGATGACAATCAGCTAATGAAGGTCTATTTTTGGAAATAATCTTTGAATAAAATGGATCTGTTAAAATACTTAGTTTTGTTTGATAAATCATTGCAGAATAAATAGTTGGATAATCTGAATTTGGCAAAGTTGGATTTTTACTTAAAGTATAATGAGATAGAAAGTTAGCATCATTTAATAATTCTGATAATTTTTCATCGGGTAAATTTGAAGGTAATCTAACATCAATCATATCAGGTGAAGGTAAATGTGAAGGTCTACCAAATGTAATTGCAGCACCTGCATCAAACATATAAAGACACCACCAAATTTTACATTTAATTTCTTGATCATTAATAAAATTTTTTAAATAATTGACATTTTTTTGTTTATCATTTAATTGAATTTCCTTATATAAACCTAAAGAAACGGCCATACTAACTGCCAAACCAAGGTAATTCCAACCAGTATTTGGTTTATTTCTCTTTTGTGCATAATTACTTAATAAAATTAACGATATAATATAATCAATATTACCAGATTCGAAAACTTGGTTCAAATGTTTTTTAGCTAATTTATAATAAAATAAATCATAATTTGTTGAATCTCCACATTTACACCAACAACCTAATGATAAAACGGTATAATAAAGACATAAAAATGAATTATTTGATGAATTGTTTTGTAAATTGTCAATAAATGAAGATTTATTAATTAACGGATATGAAGTATGATAAATTTTAAAATAATGATCAATATAATTAAATTGAACTTTGGAATCTAATAAATCAATTGGTGGGTATGGTGTAATTGTTGGTGTAATTGATGGTGTGTTGGTACTAGTAGTGTTGTTGCTACTATTAGTACCACTACTACTATTATTATTATTGTTATTACTATTATGTGAATATTTTATATCATTAAGCTCATTTGCTTTCATGATTCTTAGAAAAGTTGTACTTGAACCAGCACCTAAAAATCCGGATTTTGAAGTTGGATTTGCACCCATACCATCTAAAGAAGTAAATGAAGAATTCGGTAATACGGGTAATTTTGTAGTTGAAGTTGAATGGGTTAAGTTAGATAATGAAACAAGAGAATTTGATTTTGAAAATGCTGATAGTTTTGGAGATGCATTTGGAGAAATAAAAGAGTTTGAGCAAGTTGGCTCATCGAGTTCATTATTTGAATCAAATTCGGACCATTCGAAAACTGACTTATCGGAATTATCAGTGAGGTAACGTTCAGGTAATTTTGGTTGAGATTTAATTGAACATTGAGGTTTAGAGGATAAAGAATTTATGGAAAGATTTGAAGGTAGAGATTGTAAGGTTTTATTATCAATATTATTAATTTTATTACTAATGTTGATATTATTGTTATTGTTATTTGTGTTTGATAAATGGATGATTTCATCAATGGATTTATCAGGTATTAAATTTGACAAGATATCTTCTAATTGTTTTAGTTTATTTTCAACATTAGTTAAATAACTTCTAGTTAATGGAGATCTAACAATCTTAGGGGAATAAACACAATCCCATTTGTGAGCAATACATTTTGAGCATCGTGGTAGTTCTTTTGAACATTTCAATTTGCGTTTTCGACAAGAATCACAAGCTTGTTCAATTTGAACGTTTGTAGGTAATGGAGGTGGGAAACCATTCGTTGAATACATGATTGGTTGTACTCTATTCAAAGAATGAAGTGTACTTTAAAGAAAAAGTGAAAAAAATATTATATAAGTAAGTAATAAATTAATAATATAAAGATTCTATTTAATTTGCAGTCAACATCACATGAAAAATGAAAAATTAATAAATGGGAAAATTGCTAAACCCTGGGACCTGGACCGAAAAAAAAAAAAAGAAATAAAACAGCCGAGCGGAGTATTCATCGGATAAACTATTGTTGCCAGTTTTTTTTCAAGTTTTTCCTTTTTCACAATTGTTCCAGGTCATCATCAGACGATCCTCAAACCATCCCACCCACCATTTCCCCCACCGCCAACGCAGCGGTCAGGCCAGGACTTTCCATGCCCACCAAATTCACCCACCGTGGGAACCCGGCTGCGGTTTCCTCCCGCACAACAAAGTCCTGGAACCCACCGCCAGGCCCAACAATCTTTGGACGGATCCCACAGTAGGCTCCCTGCAATTCGCCCTCCAACACGGCTGGGAAATATTCCGCAACTGCATGCGTGGCTGCTAAAACTCTGTCCGGCGTGGCTGACACGTGGTAATCCACATGATCAACCCACTCTAAATCTGGACCAAACCTAATTTGCCCCCCTAGATCAATGGTCATATGGGTGCCCAAGGAGGCCACCCCTGGGGTGGGACAAGGGTATACCAACCGACTGATTCCTGGGTTTTTCCCAGTGAAACTGAAATAGTTCCCCTTGGCATAGTATGACTCCCATTCACCGCCCGCTAACTTGGCCACCCTTGGCGCGTTGAGCCCCGCAGAGTTTACAACACAGTTGCAGGTGATGCTAAACTTCTCCCCACCAGCATCCGTCTCCAGCTCGTACTCCTCGCGGTGTTGATCGTACCTCATCCCCACCAATTGCGTGCCCATCGCCATCTCCCCACCACGATTGTCCACCTCCATTGCCAAATAAGCCATCAAGTCATGCGCCGATGTGATCCCTGTGGTTGCGGAGTTAAGAATCGCCCCTCCGCTTGCGACTCTCACCGCTGGCTCCACTTCTTTCGCCCTTGCAAGTGAAACAAACTCAGTGGGGACCCCCAACAACTGCGCCTTCCCATGAAGCCCTTCCAGATACTCACGTTGTTTTTCATCCTGTGCAACGATCCATTTACCGCATTTCCTTGTTGGGACTTTTTCATTTCCTAATTCGTACAACAGCTCTTTTCCTCGGATGCACAGCTTGGTCTTTAGTGAGTCTGGTGGGTAGTACAATCCTGCATGTACAACCTCAGAATTTCTACTACTCGTCTCTTGTCCATACTGGCCGTTCTTTTCTATAATTAAAACTCTGTTATCTGCCTTTTTCGCCAATTGGGCAGCAACTGCTAGCCCAATAACACCGGCTCCAATAACCGTGTGTGTGAAATCAGCACTAGCTTTACGACAACTGCTAAAATTTCTAATCATTATCTTCATGTAAAATCAAAACAGAACAAAACAAAACAAAAAAACAGAACAATACGAAAAAGTCTATTAATTAGTTATTTATACAAAACTTCAGCTTGGTTCCAGATATTCGTTTTAACGGTTTAAAGCAACAAAAAATGTAAACTGTAAACTGTAAACTGTAAACTGTAAACTGTAAACCATAGACTAGTAGGAAGTAGTCCGGCCCGTTCAAGAAATCACGCGAAATAAAATATAAACTAGGAAATTGGCGTCCAATTCTTAAAATTCTTAAAATTCTTAAAATTCTGCTAATGCTTGAAGGCGTTTTTCAGTGTTTGAGTAGTAACCAGTAAAGGTTAATTTATATTTTACATGAAAAACGATAACAAGTCTGACTGTAATGATCTTAGGCCGGAAATATTTTTACCGTGTGATCTTTTGATTATATATAACCTTGGATTAATTCTAACCTCATGATGTCGCGGGAATCTCCTAATGCGGATACAAATCTCCATCATCAATTGTTTATGGATCACTGCTAGAGGATAAAATTACTTGCGATGTTTTTGAAACTGGGTTTTGAAAAACTTTTAACTACTTATATAGATATGTAAGCTCAAAACAGTTAAAGTGGTTATTTCTTATTTTGTTTAGAACTTAGACTAAAACAAAATATTTTTAAAAAACAACTTTTCGTTGTTTCCATGATTCCTAAATTTTTTTAATAATCATAACTCGTACCTCATTTTGTAGAAGCTTGTTCTTACCCTGAAAATATTTCATTATTTCATGCAATCAAATAGGAATAGGGTAACAAGAATTAAGATTTTCATAGTTTTTTCGGTTCCATATCAATTTTCAATTGCGTAAAAATAACAATTTAACTACTAACTTTTTACAACAAACAAATTGTCACATTACTTTAATTATTTTTTTTCCACTTTGAGAAGCTAACTATATTCTTTATCAATCTGATCAATCGATGGAAAAAATCCACTTTACAATCAGTGTTAGTCATCTAAAAATAGATTTAATAAATGCGGGCTCTATAGAAGTAATCTTAACCATTCAAAAAAACTCACTGTCTTGTCTAGCAAAGAAAAATGCTACAAATAACACCCGTACACTTTATACACCAAATCTTTCACTCAATTCCTTAATCACCTTATCGTTCTGTACATCTCCACTCTCATCCCTACATACTCTATAAATATTAACAATCCAACTAATAAACCCCACTAATTTATTTATCATTTTGCCCAATTTAAACCTTTTTATCACTAAACTAAGATTCAAAATCAAATCATTAAAATATCCCATTATTTCAATAATTGCTTTGATCTTTTCTGTGTATAAAACATTCAAACTTTTTTCATGGTATTCTTTAACTCTATCATTTCTCAAAAGGTAGTTTTTTTCGATTATTGAATATTCAACTTTAATAATTTTAATCAATTTGTTGATTTTTCTTAATCTAATTAAATACCTCTTTAAATAAATCAATATCATGATTATATAAATCTTAGCAATTTGTTTGATTACAAAATTAATGGGTTTAAAAATCTTCATACCTTTGCTCCTTTTAACAATTGAGGGAAATATTGCTTGAATAGCAATTATATTATCCATGAATGATAAAATATGTTCTAATTTACTAAGTATTATTTCCTCAACTCTCTCATATTGTAAAACCTCTACCTTTTTGTTCCATTTCTTGAACTCCTCAATCATTTTCCCACTATCATGACGTATTCTGTCATCCGTATCTTGACTATTCATTGCTTTATTCTATCTTGTTTTTTAACAAACATGTCCTTATTTTACATACTTATCTGAAATTCCGTTTAAAACTTTAGTCTCGTTTTCAGATTTTTGAATTTTACAATTTTCTGCATTTTTTTGCTTTTTTTTCTGCTTTTCTATAAAAGCGACCGCTTTCGCCACCAGAAAAGTTTTCCTAATTTTTCTATAACCTTTTCTTTTCGACTATTTTTACTCCAATAAACTTGCTACCCTACCAACAATGCTAGAATCAATTGAAGATTTTGAAAATACGTTGAACGAATTAAGTACTTTAAAACCACCTGGAGTTTCAGGTTCAAGAATTAAAAATTTAAAAGATTATTTTTTATCACATGTTGATGAAGAAGATAAATTAGTAAATTTATTAATTAATTGTTGTATTTCAATACCTGTATCAAATAAACTTGGTCCCCTTTATGTCGTTGATTCAGTTGTTAGAAGTTTAATTGATGAAATTGGTAGTAATAGTATCGTAGATAATAAATCTCCAAATGGTACCGCATCTTCAGCAATTTATAAATTTCAATCAAATATTGAAAATTTGTTAATTAATGCTATACCAAATTCAAATGATGATGTTAAAGATAAAATTCTAAAATTAATTGAAATTTGGTTAAATTGTTCCACTTTTAATAAGGAAACTTTATTAAAAATTAAAGATAAATTTTATAAATCTTTTACACCTCCAGGTTCACCACCAAATAAAAAGATTGAAACAGAAAAGAATGAAAAAGCCGGAAAAGTTGAAAATAAACAACCTGCTAAAGATCCAACTTCGGTTTTACAAGCTTTAGCAAATCTAGCTAAAAGTACTCCTTCTCCAAATTCTACAAATAATTCCAATACAAAGTTAGCTTCTCCAAAGCAAGAAATTATTTCACCTCCATCAAGTAATGTAAATTCTAATCTTAACGCTAATCCTACTAATTCTGCTTCTTCAAATCCTAATGCAATTTTTCAATTATTACAAAATATGAATAAAATGACAAACACTGATCAACAATCTAATAATAGTAATGATAATTTCAGAGATAGATCTGATAGAAATAGAAATAATAATTCTAGTGATAGAAGAAGGGATAGATCACCAACTCGTAACATTCCTGATACTGAAGAAGATCCTTCAATTGATGGTGAACAAAATATCCCATCAAATCCTCATTATAGAATTAAAAAATCGTTTGTTGATCCAACAATACCACAAGGTTATATTAACGTTTATTCAAGAACAATCTTTATCGGTGGTGTTCCACAAAGTATGAACGAACATCAGTTAATCCAAACCTTGAAACCATACGCTGAAGTTCAAAGTGTCATAATTAATACATCAAGAAAACATGCATTTGTTAAGGTCTATTCAAGAAATGAAGCAGATCAAGTCATTCAAGCATTTTCTGTTTCTCATCCATCAGGATTAAGAGCAAGATGGGGTGTAGGTTTTGGCCCAAGAGATTGTTGTAATTATCAAACGGGTATTTCAACAATTCCAATTCAAAGATTAACAGATGCTGATAAAAAATGGATTATAAGTGCCCAATGGGGTGGTAGTACTCCAGATTTACCATTACAAACAGGTTTATTCGTTGAAGAACCTGATATTGAAGTTGGTCATGGAGTTTCATCAAAATCAATTTCAAGAAAAATGCCAACCAATTCTTCGCATAATGGTCCAAAATCCGATGGTAGTAACAATACAAATGGTAGATATAATAATAATAACACCAACAACAATAACAATACTAACAACAATAGTAGATTTAATCCAAACCATATGCCTCTAAATTATGGTAATCAAATGAATATGCCTCCACAACAACAATTTGGATACCCTCCACAACAGCTACCACCACAACAATTTGGTGGATATCCAAACCCAAACATGGGATCACCATCACAACAGTTTAATCAACCTCCATTAAATCAATTTAACCAACTACCACCACCACCTCCACAACAACAACAATTTGGCCAACCACAACATTTCAATCAACCACCACTTTCATCAGGTCAACAAGCACCACAAATGGACCAAAATCAAATGATGGCAGCAATGATGACTGCAATGTCACAAATGCAAAAAGGTGGTCAAAACCAAGGAGGTGCTCCTGTTGATATGAATAATATGATGCAAGTTATGGCAAATATGATGGGTCAACAAGGTAATGGTATGAATGGTATGGGTGGTCCACCACCATCACAATAATTTTAATAATAGTAATATTTACATTTTCAGGATAACTTATTACTTGTATTTTAGTGTTGATTATTTGTGATTCGTGTATTTATTACATTGTTTTATTTATTTTGTATTTTTTTCACCTGTTTGATGCACTATAACGTTAATTTCTTCTTTTTACTATTTTTGTTTTTTAGTATAGTTTTGTTTACTACATAAATATTATTTTTTTGATTATGATTTTACATTTTAATTTACTGCATTTTATTCTGACTTATAACCTTATTTTTGTTTCTTGTAACATTTATTTTATACTTTTACATATGTATAATCTTCTCCTTAAACTTATTAATATTCAGTAATATAGGTTAGATTTAATGTTCGATATTTATCAGTTAGAATTTCTTTTCCGAGGAAAATTTCCAAAATTTGAAAATTTGAAAATTTCACACACGAATGGAATTTGATAAAAATAGGAAAACTTTCACATTCATAATACGTGTTTAAAACCAAATCAGCAAGCAACTGTTACAATCATGGGAAAAGGGCCAACATTATTTAGTTTTGACGCATTTGCCAAAACTTTAGATGATAGAAAGATTAAAACTAGTTCAGGTGGTATAATTACAATTATTTGTATCTTAACAACATTTATTCTACTACGTAATGAATACTATGATTATAATAAAATTGTTCTTAGACCCGAATTAGTCGTGGATAGAGATAGAAACAACAGATTAGACATTAATTTAGACATTACGTTTCCTAAAATGCCTTGTGATTTATTAAGTTTAGATGTGATGGATTTAACTGGTGAAGTTGAATTTAATCTTTTAAAAAATGGATTTAGTCAATTTAGAATTGATTCAAATGGTAATGAAATTGAAGAATCCAAATTTGATGCAAATGAAAATATTAATGATGATAATCAAATTGGTGTTGATTCAAATGGTAATTGTGGTCAATGTTGGGGAGCACTTAATCAAAATGATAATGGTAATAAACCAGATAATGAAAAAGTTTGTTGTAATTCTTGTAACAGCGTTAAAGTTGCATATGCTAAAGCTGGTTGGAAATTTTATGATGGTAAGGATATTGAACAATGTGAAAGTGAAGGTTATGTTCAAATGATTAATGACAGATTAAATGAAGGTTGTAGAATTAAAGGTACTGCACAACTAAATAGAATCGGTGGTAACATACATTTTGCCCCAGGCTCATCAATTTCAATTGGTGGTAGACACGTTCATGATATGTCACTATTCGATAAATATCAAGACAAATTTTCATTTGATCATCAGATTAATCATTTTTCATTTGGTGAAGATTCTCATGAATTAGAATCAATTTTTGAAAACGATAAACACGATCATAGAACTTCACATCCATTAGATCATACAGTCAATTTAAATAATAATAAATATGAAATGTTTACATACTTTTTAAAAGTTGTTAATACAAGATTTGAATATATTAGTGGACAAGTTGCTGAAACAAATGAATTTTCTGCAACTCAACATCATCGTCCCTTACATGGTGGTAGAGATGAAGAACATCCAAATACAGTCCACACTAGAGGTGGCATCCCAGGCTTGTTCTTTTACTTTGATATCAGCCCATTAAAGATTATTAATAAAGAAGCTTATAATAAATCCTTCAGTGCATTTATTTTAAGTCTTTGTTCAGCCATTGCTGGTATCCTTACAGTTGGTTCCATCTTAGATCGTACCATCTGGTCAGCAAGAAAGTTCATTAAGGAAAAAAAGAGTACTTAAAAAGCGTAGCTTGTAATTTGTGTAACTTTAACAACTAACAATTAACAATACTGACGCGTAGATGCTTACGTAAAGCTAAAATAAACGTGTCTGTTCAAAAAATATAAAAAAAAAGAACAACTCTCAATTTCTTCTTCTCATCAAATTCCAAGAAAAAAGCAAAAATGAAATCAAGACAGAACCCAATTCCAGGTACAAGTCTATAAATACTTCTTTGTTACATCAACCAATGTCGTCGTTTATGTCCCCCATGAGAACAACTAGCATGAATTCTAACGCAGCCAGTGCGGTCTCACATAGTTCAATGCCAATTAGAATTCCCAGCAATGCAATGTCAGTCTCATCAACAAGTGTTTTAACCAATCGACAAACAAGTTTAGAAGATTCATTGTATTATACATGTCTTCGTTTGATGAATTCTTTAGCCAAAATTCCAGGAATGTTACCATATATTGAATTAGCATATAATCAAGCAGACATTGCAGCCGAACAACAGGCTTTATTAATAGGTAATTTAAGTAATGGAAATGATTTAAATGATTTAAATGATAACAGTACAATTCAAAGTGCAAATAATTCAACAAAATCAACAAATAACAATAGTGGGGTTTTATCAAATTGGAGCAATTCTTTATATACATTCTCAACTGGTTTATTACCTGCACAAAATTCTTATGATCCAGTTACGCCAATCTCAAAGTTATTTAGGCAAGGTGCACCATTATGTTTGATATTTAATGCCTTAAAACCTGAAAACGCAATTGAAGTCATATCTTCAGATGATTTGAAAATTTGTAAAATGAACATTTATCAATTTTTAAGTGCCTGCAAATTGAATTTAAATATTAGAGATGATGAATTATTTCCTGTCACAATGGTTTTCTCAGATAATACTGCCCATTTACTAAGAGTTATTCATTCTGTTAATTTTGTTCTTAATTTAGAACCTTCATTCATATCTCCCCCAATACCTGATCAATTAAAAATAACAGATTCGAGATCAAAAATTGTTAAAGAATTAATTGAAACTGAAAGAAGATTTGTTCAAGATTTACAAATTTTATTGGACTATAGAGACAACTTAATAAAATCAGAATGTATAATCAATGAAGATGTTAATATCTTATTTCCAAATTTAAATGAAATCATCGATTTTCAAAGAAAATTTCTTATAGGTTTGGAGTGTAATTCAAATGTGCCGAGTATATACCAAAGAATTGGATCACTTTTTTTACATGTTGGAGTTGAAGGTTTTAAGATCTATGAAAATTGGGCATTGTTTCAAAATCAAGCAATTGAAATTATTCATAAGGAAGCAAATAAGTTAAGAAATGTTTCAAAAGTCATTCCTGATCCTTATGATTTACAAAGTTTTTTTTTAATTAAACCAATTCAAAGATTGACCAAGTATCCCTTATTATTATCACAGTTATTAAAAGAATCCGATCAATCTTGGCCAAACTACAATGAATTACATCAAGCTTATCTAATCTCAAAGGAAGTTGCATTTGATATAAATGAGGCTCAAAGAAGGTCTGAAAATTTAAAAATATTCAATGAGTTAGAAGCTAAAGTAATTGATTGGAAGGGATATAATTTGAACAATGTTGGAAATTTATTGTATTTTAATATTGTAACAGTGAAAGATTTATTGACTGATGGTCACTCAAATGAAAAAGAAGTTCATTGTTATTTTTTTGAAAAAGTTATATATTTCTTTAAAGAAGTTTCACAAAAAAATAAAATTTTAGGTTCAAAGAAAATGGGAAATGCATTTAATCCAAATGGTTCAAATTTAAATGTTGGTTCAATTCAACTAGTTTTAAATGGTCTTGTTTACGTTAACAAGATCTATAAAATTTCTGCATCTGAGAATTCACCATATTTTTCAGGTAATCAAGGTCATTATTTATTGTTAAGATGGAAAGGAAATAAAGATACAGGTGGATGTATAATGAAATTCAGAAGTGAAGAACATTTAAATCATTGGAATAATACAATCAGAAAGTTGTCGAGTGAAATTACAAGTAATAATAATAGTGGTACTGGTTATGAAGAATTTTTTGGTGTTCACAACAGTACTAAATCATTAAGTAGTTCAACATCGAGTTCAATAAGCATGTTAACGGGTGAAACGAAAAGATCAAGCAATACAACAGCTGCAACTTCAAACCGAAATTCAGATAGATTGAGATCATCATCAGATTCGAACACGTTTATGAGAAAGTTAAGATCAACAAGTAGCTCAAGTTTCAGTAATTTAACAAATATTTCAAATATCCAATACCCACCATTACCTACAGAAAAAAATCTAAGATCTTTATCAATTTCAAGTACAAATAATTCATTTATAATGAAACCACCAAATAGAAAATCATCATCTAATACTTCAGTTTTCAATAATGATGAACTTACATCGAACATGTCAAGTTTGACTTTGTCATCATTAAATACAACTAATATAAAACTAATTTTCAATAAAAACAAATCAGTAATAAGTCTATCAGTGGATTCTGATCAATCATATGATTCATTAGCCAGTATATTAATTCAAAAAATGAATTATAATATGGGATCAGATAATTTCTTTACACAATCAAATACAAGTTTCAAGTTTAAGGATGAAGATGGTGATTTTATACGTTTCCAAAGTGATGATGATTGGACAATCGCTAGAGAAATGCTGGAGGAACTAGATGAAGATTCTCAAATTCTTGAATTGATTGCTCCCTGAACATTTACATATGTATATAAATCGAATTCAAAGTATATTTTTCTGGTTTTTGTATTTGTAATAAACTACTATGCGCTTTTATTTCAGAACGGAAACCGGCAGCTTTCGACGCACTTTTTCCCGGGTTATTTTATGAAAAAAATAAAAAATAGTGATGTAGAGTTTTTACCAAGTTTTGTTGTTCCTTTTTGGTCTCTATTTTGTTTTTTTTATATTCTAATACCTCAACTATATGACATTTCTTGAGGTATATTAAACAGTCTAATACTAGATTAGTCTTGTTATTGTTACTTATTCTTGAATGTTCATGATGTACAATTATAAGTATCGTGTAGTTGTAGAATCAATCTGCAAATCATAATAATAGAATCGGATTTATGCGCCACCTAGCCGAATTTCTTTTTCCAGTTTTTTGTTTCCATTTTATTATTTTTCCTTTTTCATTTTCGAAACTGCCAGTAAAATCCCCAGGATTGGTAATTTGCGCTTGAAAAAATTCAGATTATCTATTGATATATAAAAGTAGCTAGGATTTTCTAAATTTCAGGGAATCTGTGAAGTTGGTTTTTGAACAATCAAGGATTTTTTCAATGTTATCATTTGCTCAAAAAAGAGGTTCTGTCGTTGTTGTGCAAAGTGCAAAAAAACAAATACTGAAACAATGTTTGGTGAAAAATTCAGGATTGTTGAGTATATGTCTGAAAAGAAATTCTAGAAACACCATAAACACTAAAAATCAAATAAGAACTTTTCAAACTTCGTCATCTATTAAATTTCAAAGTGCAAGATCAAATTTTCAAAGTATTGAAACTGCAGAATTAGATGATGAAGAATTAGAGACTTTGAGTGATCCAAGAGCTGTTGACACAGTTGACGTTTGTATCGTTGGTGGTGGACCTGCAGGTTTAGCAACAGCTATCCGTTTGAAACAAATCGATAATGAAAAGGGTGATGGTGAATTACGAGTTGTTGTTTTAGAAAAAGGTGATATTGGTTCACATACATTGTCAGGTGCAGTTTTAGAACCAAGAGCACTAAATGAATTATTTCCAGATTTATTAAATGAAACTGATAAAAACATTCCATTACCTGACGATCTAGTTACATTAGTTACTGAAGATCATATGAAATTTTTATTTAAGAATGGTGTTGCGGTTGATTTACCTGAACCACCTCAAATGAGAAATGCTGGTAAAAACTATATTGCAAGTTTATCAGAAGTTACAAAATGGATGTCTGAAAGAGCTGAAGAATTAGGTGTTGAAATTTATCCAAATACTGCAGTTAGTGAATTAGTTTTTGATTCTCAAGGTGGTGTTAAAGGTATCGCAACAAGAGATAATGGTTTAGAAAGAGATGGTTCTTTAAGTGAAGATTTTGAAAAAGGTATGGAATTTCATGCAAGAATTACAGTTTTAGCTGAAGGTTGCCATGGTTCATTAAGTAAACAGGTAATTTCCAAGTATGATTTGAGAAATGGTGTCAATCCTCAAACTTATGGTTTAGGTATCAAGGAAGTTTGGCAAGTTGATGCATCAAAATGGAAAGAAGGTTTTGTTTCTCATTCTTTAGGTTATCCATTGAGTGATGGTGTGTATGGTGGTGGTTGGATGTATCACTTTGGTGATGGTTTGGTAAGTATTGGTATGGTTATTGGGTTAGATTATAAAAATCCTTGGATTAGTCCATATCAAGAATTTCAACGTATGAAATTACATCCATTTTATAAAGATGTTTTAACTGGTGGTAAATGTATTTCTTATGGTGCTAGGGCATTGAACGAGGGTGGTTGGCAATCTGTTCCACAATTACATTTTCCTGGTGGTGTTTTAGTTGGTGCTAGTGCCGGTTTTATGAATGTTCCAAAAATTAAAGGTTCTCATACCGCTATAAAGAGTGGTATGATTGCTGCTGATACAATGTTCGATAAAGTAATTGCTTTGAAGGAACAACAAGAGGAAGAAATGATTGGTAATAAAGAAGAAAAAGAAGAAGAAGAGCAGGAAGAAGAGGAAGAGGAAGAAGATGAAGGTGCCGGAGAACCATTGCCTGAATGGAAAGCAATTGATTTAGTTGAGTTTCAACAAGCATATAAAGACTCATGGATTCATGATGAACTTTATGCAGTTCGTAACGTAAGACCATCGTTTGACTCCAAATTAGGTATACTAGGTGGTATGGCAACATCAGGTTTAATTACTTATATTACAAAGGGTAAAGAACCTTTTACATTGGAATTTCAACATACCGATTCGTCATGTGTCGAGGATGCAAGCAAATATGAAAAAATTGCATATCCAAAACCAGATGGAGTAATCACATTTGATTTAATGACGAGTGTAAGCAGAACAGGTACTTATCATCGTGAAGGTGAACGTTGCCATTTACGTGTTCCTGATATGGATTTGCAAAAACATAAAGAAATTTCTTGGCCAAAGTTTAAAGGTGTTGAACAAAGATTCTGTCCAGCTGGTGTTTACGAATATGTTGAAAAGAATGAAGGTGGCGACGAAAATGATGTTGAATTCAAAATTAATTCACAAAATTGTATTCATTGTAAAACTTGTGATATTAAAATTCCATCACAAGACATTAATTGGACCGTTCCTGAAGGTGGTGATGGTCCTAAATACCAAATGACATAGATTCAATACACTTGATAAAAAAAATCAATCTAGTCAATTACAAAAAAAGAAAACGTGTTTATTTTATTACTCTTTCCTACCATAATTTTTAATCCTTTTAAAATTTTGCTTTTTTTATAAAATTTTAGTATTATGTATATATACGTAGTTTAAAACGTTTCCTCTTAAATACGATTAAAGGTCGACATATTGCTATTGAATACCTGCCCAAGATCACTTATATTACCGATAATATGTGAATCTAAGCCAGTAAATTCATTCCCATAAAGTAGCTTGTATTCTTCATTAGGAAAATTTCGTTGATAATCACCTACTTCCATATCATAATCATCATTGTTGGAAGTAAATTTTTTATACACTAATCCACAAATTTCAAAATATTTCAGGTTTGGTAAATAACTTAAGGAGTTATTTAATTGCCTTTTTATCAAATGATCAAATAAAAATCCATTTGGTGAATACTTGTTAATTCTCAAAAACCTTAAATGTTTGTTAATTAGTAGGTTACTATCAATGGATGAAGTGCATTGGTTTTGAATCATATCCAATTCTTGCCCAATTATCAATAATGTTGAAACTTTAATTGTATCATCGAATAAGGAATCCAGCTCTTCATTGTCTGGCAATATGGATAATGATAATAAAATTGAAGTACAAACAGAGCATCCACAACTATTTAAAAAGTTAAGACATGGAAATAATAAAATTGCATCTTCTAAAGTTGGCAATATATTTCCAATCAAATTTTCAGATGGTTGAAAAACATTTATTCGTATATCCTTTAAAGTATTTATATTGTTTGATATTGGGGAACCTAAAATCATTAATAAATTTGAAAAATTCAAACCATCAATTTTCAAATCGATGTTAATGTTAATTAAATTATGAAATGATTCGCATAATTTCAAAATCATCATGGACCTTAAATGATTTTTTTCAATATCTTCATCAACTAAGTCATACTTTAAAATTAACCTTTTGATATTGAAGCCATGATGATGAATTATTGATGTCAATTTATCTAAAGATTTCACTAATGTTAAAACTTTGCTATCATCTTGAATAAATAATGACAGTTCAACTAAATTTTCAAATATTATATGTTTGCTAATCAATGATAAAATTGAAGATGAAGAAACATTTGTTAAAGCTAATGTAAGCTTATTAATATTGTGCATAACTAAATTCATTTTTCTTAAAATTGCAAACATACCAACTATCCTACGATAAACAAACTCATAGTTGTCTAATGGATCAACTAAAAAATGTAATTCATTTAAGTTTCTAATCATGTGTGGAAATTTCGTTAATAATTTAAACATAACCATATCTTCATTTTTACCTAGTGTGCCCTTTATAAATAGTTTTATTATTTTATTATTATTGAAAAATTCAATTGAACCATTATTAAAATCTAAAAAATCACAAAAGTTTTTATCAATTATTAAAGACGTTAGATTCGGTGCTTCTTGAAAAGTTAATGGATGAATACCCAAGGTACTTGGAAATTGATAATGCCGTAGATTTTTGAAAATTGGAACGTACTCTGATAATCGCCAAGACGGCAAATCAAATATATCAATATTTAACAATTTTTCTAAATACAATTCAATTATGAAATCAGAATAATTAAAATTCAAAAATGAAGGTTCAGAAATTGTTCGAAAAAAGTTGTTGACATTTTTGGCAGTTAATAAAGTTAATGAATTATCAACAATTAAATCATTTCTTATTGCAGTTTTTTCATTAAGACTTTCATTCAAAGGTTGATAGATAATAGTATCATAAGCTGTATTAATTAGCAATGTAAACAGAAACCTATTTGTTATAGCAAGCCGTATTTTAAACGGTAATTCCAAGTGGTCAGTTATAGTATGTAGTACATTCTGTGGTAAATCAACTATATTGATCATATTGAAAAGATTTTTTGTTATCAGCTTAAAATGTCAACCTTTTCAACAGAGGACGTGTGTCTATAGAAAATATTGTAAAAACGTAATGATGAAAAAAAAAATCGACTTCGATGGCCAATTTTATGGTCCTATATACACGATGATTTCAATATCCAGTATCAGAAACTGAAACCGTGATCTAACAAACCTAACTATCTGTAATCTACAATCCACTAGCCAATCTTGGACAAGAAAAGTAACCGCGGTGTCAATTCCAAACATGAAATTTGAATTTTAGTTTGGAGTACTTATTTATTTTTGTTTCTGCTATGTACAAGAAAACTACAAAATTTATACAATAAGCTCACTAGATGACGGAACACTTTCAAATCCAAATAATTCACCTGCCACCACAACTTCAGAATCATATGCATCTTCAAGGTTTTGAATTTTCAAATCTGAAATTTTGGAACATATCCAAATATAACTTCTATTTAATTGGAACAGTAAATCAGTAACAGTCTTCAAGGTCAAACTAACATACTTTCTTGTTAGATAGTCTGTCCATGAATCAATTTCACCTGTCTGTAATAATAGTTGATCAACACTCTTATTTGCTTCGTCAACCAAAATTGAAAGTCTATTGACCGGAGCACCGAAGTTTCTATTCAAACCTTGAACAATTCTCATGGATCTCATAACAAAAACTAAACATAATGGGAATTTATCAGTATTTTGGAAAAAATCTTTCATTTTTTCTTTCAACAATAGTTGTCTTTCAAAATATGACATATTTTTCATTTTTTCAATATGTTTTTTCATACTTTCACTATTCTTATCACCCAAACCAGCTAATGTCATGATCATTTCATCAGCTTCCATGCCCCAAGAAGTTAAAACATCTTTCGTCTTATTATAATTTTTTTCCATACTATATTTCCAAAATTCAGAATACTGTCTTTTGAAAATTGGAGAAAAATGTTCATATAAGCCATGATCTAAGATAACTAATTGCTGGACAGATTTTTTGGAATAAAATAATTTAGTTAACCAATTTTCATTTGGTACAGTAACATTACGAACCATCAAATTACCTGGATGTAAATCACAATGAACAACCCCCCAAGTGAAAACTTGTCTTGCATAAATCTTAGTAATTTGTAACATAATTTTAGATAAATCATAACCATAATTTGATAAAGCTTGATATTCACCAATTAATTTTGCATCCATCCACTCAGATATTAAAATCTTTGTTGTTGAAATACTATCATAATATTTTGGAATGTAAAATTCATTTGATTTTTTAAATTCTTTATCAGCATTAATTAAATTTGTTACCATAGTGGCATTTTCATATTCGTTTTTGAAATCTAATTCTTCTCTCATTTTATCACAAACATAATTGACTGTTTTTTCTAATGGCATCTCAAATAACCAACCATAAAAGAACATAACATATTTATAAGTGAATAAATCCGATTCTAATTGTCTAGAAACTGAACTTTTTTGGATTTTAACAGCAACCTCATCACCATTTTTTAAAATTGCTTTATGAACCTGAGCAATCGAAGCTGAAGCAATTGGCGTTTCATCTATTTTAGTAAATAAATCATCTTTATAAGTTTCACCTAACTCTTTTTTCAAGGTCATATCACATGTTGCCCAAGATTCCACAGGTGCTTTATCAAATAATAATTTGAACTTATCTTGATAATGCTTTGGGAACATAACACCTTGAACAGCAATCATTTGTCCCAGCTTAATATATAAACCTTTATTTTCAATAATTAAATCATATAATCTTTGTGCATTTCTTTCATGTAATAAATCAACATCATAATCTTCATTAAAATGTAATTTATAATCAATCGATAGTTTCAATAATGTATAAATCGATCTTGTATTTCTTTTAATGATACTATGACCAAAATAGGAATCCCCTAGATAAATCACACCTGTTGCACCCAATACACCTATTGCTATTTTTTGCCAAAGTTTCCTAGAAGTTTTGGTAGTGGTATCAATAGGATTAGGGTTTTCAGCAGTGATAGGTTTCTTTGCAGGTTGTCTATTAGCTAATCTAACAGGCTTTTTTGGCTGTATAGTTGAATACTTCTGAAAAGAAGTAAGAAATGGATTAGTTCTAGCGGTTCGGACAGTTGATCTAAGAAAAAACATACCGAAGAGTCTGTGCTAAACGACAACTGTTGGCAAACACAAGATAAAACACAGGATAAAACACAGGATGGCCGACGTAATAGTAAAAAACACTGCACATGCCAAAAAAGAAACCAGCCAGTTTCTGATTTTTCAACTCCGAATGAATTAAATCCGGTCAGGTGTACAGGTGGACGGGGGTTACTGCGGGTTGTAAAAGGAATGTCAGCTATACTAAATACTGGGTGACAGTTTCAGAGATAAAGGCTGTAGCACTGGGCATTCATGGACAGTTTTGAAACCAAAAGATGGCTCCGATAAGCAGGATTGCAGCCGGAACCACCACAGTTGGAATGGTTTCTAGTTATTGTTGTTGATTTTTCAATTAAACGTGAAAAATGAAAAGTGAAAAATGAAAAGCGCAAAGTGCAAAATGAAAAATGAAAACTGAAAAATTTATCTTTTTTTGATTTTCTTTATTTTTATTTTACTCAATTAATTAGCATAATAAATTTTATTCCTTTAGATAAAGTGCATTTCATAAGTTGCTCCTTTGCCAATCTAGAGCTGTTTACCACATCAAAACTTCCATCAATTCCACTTCACGTTGTTTGCAAGCATTGTACCTTTGCCCGTTTTTCAGTATGACAGAAAGTCTCAAAAAAGTGCCTTTAACGGCCCAGAAATCAACCAGTTCCACAGCTCAAAAAGGCCCTTATAAAAGCAAGAACAAGAATTCGAATCGCCGATTTAGTATTTTGAGTAATTCTTCTGATGATGCTGATTCTTCTGATTCATCAGATTCCGATTCAGATTCCGATTCTTCTTATGATGATCATTTGTTTTTACATAAAGGCACTAAATCAATACAACAAACTAATAATAACCCAATTTCTTCAGGTTCCGATGATGATTATTCTTCATCTTCTGACGATGAAAATGTTGATTTTGTCCAACTGACTAAACAAAGAAGATTAAAAGCAATGAAGGCAGTAAAAGGTTTAAAAAAACCTGCTCAAGAAAATCCCTCTACCTCCCCCTCTCAATCACCATCCCAGTCTCCAAAACTAATTGAGCAAGAAGAACCCGAATTAGATGATGATTTGGTTGACGCTGTGATAGAAAATGAAGAGAAGAAAATGAATGATTTTGACGATGAAAGTCAAAGTCAAAATAACATAAATAGTGATAAAATCATTGATTATTCCGACGTCGATATAAACAATGATCTGGAGAATATCAACTTTGAATTTTCATTTGATGAAGATGCCAACGCTCAAACTGATCCTAAAAATGTTCTTGATAAACTAAGGGATGAAGATATTGGTGAAGTGGTTAAAACCAATAAGCCAACTAAATTATCAACTAAGGATAAATTACATGAAAAAATTGAAATTGATGTTCCAAAATTGAATGAAAAGGAAATAAATTCGGATGCTGATTATGAATTTGACAATGATGATTTAATTCAAACTTTATTGAAGGATAATGATGATTTAGAATTACAAAATTTGGATAATAGTGACGAAGACAATGATGATTTTGATTATTTGATTGCAAATCAGCACAAAATTGACCAAAATGCAATAAACAAATCAAATTCCAAAGATTTATCAATGGATAGCTTTAACAATACTGATGATGCATATTTAATGAAAGAAGAAACTCAAGCAATGTTGGAAGATTTTGAAAAAAATCCAAAAAATCACCAAAGTATGAAATATAGAAGAAGTAGTATGTATTTCCAATCTTATAATAATCATGAAGATGATTTAGATGATTTGGATTTAGATTTGTTGAATAACTTTGAACAATTTTTACCAAAGCAACAAGCAATGCGTAGGAGATCTTCTATTTTAAATCAAACTCTACTATCATCAGATGATGATATATCCGATAATGAAGCTGATAAAAAATCCAATAGTAAGAAAAGATTAAGAAAGAAATCAAAGAGAAATAATGGTAGGAAATCTTCAAGCATTCATACAAGAGATATACGGAAAATGTTAGGTATTTCAAATTTAGATTCAAATTTCACATCCAAATTTACATCAAATGCCATTGCTGATAGTGATGACGATTCAAAATTATTGGAGTATATTTTTGAAGGTTCAGAAAGTGATGAAGCTTCAAATGAGAATGATGGTAATGAAACGGATGAAGATACCAATTTACCAAAAATTTCAGGTAAAATGTTAGGTAGTCGACATGCAAAGGAAATCTTATCTTCAAGCAAAGATCATTTCAGAGCTCCAAAATTAGGAACTTTCATAACTAAAAAACCTTATAGTGTTATTGATGGATTTTCAACACGATTTTTACATCCAGTAGACAGATCTCTGATGCAAAAGGCTGCATCAATTAATAAACAACACGATAGTTCAAACAATTCCAATGCGCCTAATAATAATAGTCATATTGCACTTGACGAATTATTAAATATAAGTGAATTTGATGATGACTATTCTAATGCTGAACAAAAGGAAGATTATGATGAATTTTTTGGTGATAAACGTATACCACTCACAGCATTTAGGAATAAAAATTTTTTATCATGAAGGAGTATAATGGATCTTAAATTGTTTTTATTACTTTTTCCATGTTCTACATACACAAACATTCTTTTGGGTCTTTCTTTTTTTTGACGTTTACTTCTTTGCTTATGTATAAGTTTCTTTTTCTTTATCTATTTTCCTCACATATTTTTAGTATAATGTAATTGTATAGTATTTCCAATGAATAACATAGGATTTTTTTTTAAAAATGCATATACGAAAAAAAAGACCAAAGTCAAACCAGTTTATTAGTTAAATAAAATACAAAACAGTATAAACATTAAATATTTATTTATTTATTCTATTTTAATGCATCTTCAGGTAATACAAAATTAGTCAATTTAGAACTTAATTCTAATTGTTGTTGAATACAAGATGATAAATATTCGATAAGTAAAGTGTCATTATTGTGTTTTTCAATCTTTGATTTAAATGCATCTATATCATTTTCAGGAATGTTGAATTTAAGTGTTGATAGAAGTAGCTGACCAATTTTTTTATCACCTTTGATTTCACCTTTACTGACACGTTCTGAATAATCAGATAAAATTTTAATCATATCACCAATGTTGTCTAAACTATTTTCTAATTGCTTTAATTCATCAGTTGATGAAATATTTGTTAATTGATCTTCACTTTTTGCTGCTTTATTGATAAACTTAAGTGTTGTTAATTCATTTTTAGAATAGATAACATTATTTTCAATTTCAGTGAATGCATATGCACCAGATTTATCCAACCCAAGACTGTGTGCTAAAGTTGAAGTATTTGGTAAACCAACCGGGCCTGAAATATAGGTTTTAATAACTGGTGAAATAATTTCATTCTTTTCATTCTTATGATTTAATGTAAGTAAAACTTGTGGAGAATTTGATGAATTTTTTGAGTAAAATTCGTGTAGAAGACCAGTGGATAAATCTAAAACATCACTTGTTGAAAACCAACCAACAACTTGTAAATCTAAATTACTTCTTTTGTATAATTGATATGTTGAAAAATGGTAAGATTCTTCAAAAATTAAATCACCATCTTCTTCTTTATGTGGAACAATGTATGCAGTTTTGATAGTAACGTTACCATCTTCTGAATGAGTACCTAATAAAGTACCGATTAATCTTGTTGTTGAAACTTCTTCATCTCCTGAATTATCATAATAAATTGCTTCAATGACTTCTAATAATGCACTTGCATGTATGGAAATATTCAACGGTGCAATAACTCTTGGACCAGAATAGTTTGGCTTTGTAATATTTAAAGATGCAGAAGCCATTGCTTTTCTAAATGAATCAACCAAAAACGATTTAATAATTATGTTCTTTAATCAAAAAGTTGAAAAGTTCATGAAAAATTCTTGTAGTAAAGAAAAAAAAGTGAACACCGGGTAACTTTGTTTTTTGGCTTACGTAACGTTTTTTCAAATACCTTGTTCTACGATAAGTAATACTGGGTTTTAATATACCATCTACAAACTGCGAGAATCACGCATTCATAATTTGTATCCACACCGAAACATGAACAAACCAATAGTATGATTTAGAATTGATTTTGGAAAACAGTTGGTTGTTTAACTGAAAACTACACTATAAGAATTTAACTTTTATGTTGATGTTGAAATGGCTGTTTAAAACGTCATTAAAAACGTCATTCATGGCTATTATATTATCAAGAAGTGTAAAAGTAAAAAGTATAAACAAAAAATGGCGTAGGAGATGAATCTGGTTCTTTTCTTTTGTGGGTTTTGTTCAACTTTTTTGTCGCAGCAGCCAAAATGGGGTTTCAGTAGTCCATAATTATGCTGAGCCTCTGAAACATAATACATATACATTGTTTAGCATGGCGTCGATCGACATTTGGCGCTGGCCGACAAGCCATGGGAGAATTATTGGCCTGGGGCAGGCTGGTGGCAGGCTGGTGGGCAAAATGCATAAATTAAAAACTCCCACAAAAAAACAGTCTGGCTGGCAGATGGCTGCCCACGAATTTCGAGGGGTTCTGGGCAGCTCAAATTTTTTCGTAAAATTTTATTTTTTTAACGTACATTTAAATTTTTCACGATGAATATTTAATTTTTTTTTAAAAATCTTCTTACAATCTAAGATAACCCTATACTTATTATAAATAACAATAAAATAACAACTTTTCAGATCAGTATTAATTCTAGTTTATTAAATGTCTGAAAGAAGTTACAAAAAGATTAACATTGAACCATTTTATGTTGGATCTGCAAACGCAACTATTTCAGGTAATGGATCAATTCAAGCAACTGCTGTTTTAGAAGATGTTGTTATAATTAATAGAGACACAAATGAAATTTTGTATACTATTCAAGGTGATGGAAGTGATGTTACAACATTAAGAATTTCTCCAGATGGTAATAAATTAGCAATCGTCTATTTATCACAACAACTGAAACTTTTCGATATTTTAAAAGGTGAATTTTATAAATCCTATAAATTATCTGCAGCTGCATATATCTCATCAGTTGATAACACATCCTCATTATTTTCCTTTGGATTAACTGATGGTAGTGTTGTTGTATGGGATATTGAAGGTTCATTCATTACACATAATTTCAAAGGTCATGGTTCAACCATTTCTGCACTTTCATTTTATGGTGATTTTAATTCAAAAAATTGGAAAATTTCAAGTGGTGATATAATGGGTACAGTGAAAATTTGGGATTTAGTTAAGAGAAAATGCATTTTCACTTCAAAGGAACATAGTGCAGCTGTTAGAGGTGTTAATTTCAATTCCACAGGTGAATTATTCATTTCTGGTGGTAGAGATAACTTATTAATGTTATATAATACCAAAAATTGGAAAGAAATTAAATCAATTCCTTTAGAATCAACAGTTGAATCAACTGGATTCATCGAAATTGAAAACGAAACTTACATTTATACAGGTGGTGAAGGATGCGTTATGTACGTATGGAACTTTAAAACAGAATCATTATTTGCAAAAACAGAAAAACCATTAGAAACCACAGAAGAGTTATCAATTACTGAAATAATACAATTGTACGGGGATGAGGAAAAGTTAATACTTGTTTTATCAGATCAAACAATTTTAGATTTAGATTTATCAGTTGATTTAGACGCAACTAACCATTTAATTCCAGTGTCAAGAAGAATGGCTGGTAATCATGGTACAATTGCCGATATCAAGTATGTTGGACCTGAAAAAAACTATTTAGCATTAGCTACAAATTCACCATCATTAAGAATTGTTGATTTATATAGTAAACCTTTAGATATGGATCTTTACCAAGGTCATACAGACTTACTGAACATGTTAGATGCAACAGTTGATGGTAAATGGTTAGCAACCGCTTCAAAGGATAATACTGCAAGAATTTGGAAATTTGACGAAGATACGAATAAATTTCATTGTTATGCAGTTTTTGAAGGTCACAGTGCATCAGTTACTGCTGTTGGATTACCAAGAAATTTAATTAATGATTATCCTCAATTTTTAATCACAGCATCTGAAGATTTAACGATTAAAAAATGGACAGTTCCAAAAAACCTTAATGATAAACCACTTATTGTTAAAAATTCAGACTATACAAGAAAGGCCCATGACAAAATGATTCATGCAATCGATATATCACCTAATAATGATTTTATTGCTACTGCAAGTCATGATAAAACAAGTAAAATTTGGGATCTACAAGGTGGTGAAACATTATTCATTTTACGTGGCCATAAAAGAGCAGTTTATGATATTTCATTCTGTAAATATGATAGATTAATAGTTACCGCTTCAGGTGATCAAACAGTTAGAGTTTGGAATTTAGAAGATGGATCATGTACCAAAAGTTATGAAGGTTTCTCAAATGCTGTTCAAAGAGTTGATTTCCTCAATAAAAATCAAAATATTATTGGTGCAGGTGCTGATGGTCTAATTAAAATTTGGGAAGTTAATTCAGGTGAATGTGTCAATACATTAGATAATCATGATACTAGACTTTGGGCATTAGTTATTAAAGATAATGGAGAAGAATTTATTTCTGCTGATTCAGATGGTTCAATTACTGTGTGGCAAGATAATACATATGAAGCAAACGCTGAAAAGGAATTAGCTAAAAAGATTGAGATTGAAAAAGATCAAGAATTAAGAAATTGTATATTGCATGGTGATTGGGTTAAAGCTTTCGTGTTAGCACTAAATTTAAACCATCCAATGAGATTATACAATGTGTTAAAAGAATGCATTTCTAAGAATGAAGATTCAGATTCAAAAATTGGATCATTCGAATTAGAAAAACTTATTGGTGAATTAGAAGAAGATAAAATTTTATTATTATTCAAAAGAATTAGAGATTGGAACACAAATGCAAGATTATTTGAAGTTGCTCAAAAAGTTATTAGAGTTATACTTGATAATTATGATTTAGATAAACTATATCAAGTTAAGGGTATAATGCAATACATTGAAGCAATTCTTCCTTATTCTGAAAGACATTATAATAGATTTGATGGATTAATTGAACAGAGTTATATTTTGGATTATGTGTCCAGAAAAATGGATGAACTTTCCGCTTAGTTTGTGTAATCTTGTATAAATAATGAAAATAGTGAAAAAAAATAATTTTATAGAGAAAATGTAAAATTGTGAAATCGGAAGTTGGAAATTGACGATGTAAAACATAAAACATAAAAAATCAAAAATAAAAAATAAAAAATAAAAAATAAAAAATTGAGAAACAAGAAACAAATAATTTGAAAATTTCAAACTTGTTCACAACTCGAATTTAGTACAAACATGCACCCTTTTCTTTAAGTAGAAAACGATTATCTGTATAGACAGATATAATGCCGTTTAACCCATCCAACTTGGAAAAAAGATTACTAAAACAAAATGGTATTGAACATTCGGATTATTGGGATGGTGTGATTGATGTTCAATCGAATGAATGGGTATTTGATATTGATGATTTTGAAAGAGAGACACCATCAAGATTAAAGAATATTAGTTTTCAAGATGAAATAAATAAAAGAGTTAAAGGTGTTGTATTTATATTTAATTGTTGCAAACAATTGCGATTGTCAAGATCTGTTGGACTTACAGCATCAACAATATTTCATAGGTTTTATATGTTTGAAAATTTACAAAAGTTTCATTATTTTGAAGTTGCAACGACATCACTTTTCATTGCATGTAAATCAGATGAATGCCGAAGAAACTTGAAAGATGTTGTTAAGATTTGTGCCAAAATTTCAACTGGTAAACCAACACCGATTGATGAAGATTCAAAAATTTATTGGAAATGGAAAGACTTAATTGTGAAATTAGAAGAATTGATGTTACAACAATTAAATTTTGATGTGTCTCCAATAAACCCGTACAAAGTTACATCAACTGCGTTGAAATTAGATTTAGAATCTCCACCACAAACAGCAACAACAGCAAACAATGAATGGGATACACAAGCAAGAAACTTGTTTGGTAATTGTACGTTCCTATTTGAAATATTTTCAAGATTACCTTTATGTTTATTCTATCCAACCAACACATTATGTGCTCTGGTTGTTATTCTTTCCACAACAAAGTTCAATATCATTTTTCCACGTGGATTTTTGCATAGAGAATTCAACACCAGCGTAGACGAAGTGATAAAATGTTACGATACTATTATCTCACTAGCCACTGAAGTGGAAGCCATTGACAAATATTTCAGAATCTTACAAAACATCCCCCGTTTCTCCCCTGAAGATATTCAAAATGTGTTTATAGGAACAGATGGAAGCACATTGCAAGAGAAAAACTAAAGGAGAAAGTTGTTCAATTGTTGCCCTTTTTCATGAATTTTTTTACATTTTTGATTCATTTTGCCTATCCATGTTTTTTTTGTTGATTATATTTTGATCATTTAAGCAAGAATTCTAGTAATGACAATTGTATCTTCACAGTCAAAGATTAATAATGTATGTTTAGTTATCAATAAGAGTTTTATTTTGGACATATACTAACGTTTTTTTTTGTACTCTAGTTTTCAACTGAAAAAATTCGACAACGTAAATTTCTTAGACGTGGATTACAATTATCAATTTTAGTTTTAGGTCAAAGTGGTACAGGCAAATCGACTTTCATTAATTCACTTTGTGATGAAGATATTGTTGCAACTAATAGGTCTGCGCCATTGGAAATAATCTTGGAAGAGCATCACGCAAAGATTTCTGAAGGTGGTACACAAATCAATTTGGATATTAAAATGGCACCAGGATTTGGTGATTTAATTGATAATAGAGTATCCATATCTATAATTACTAAATTTATTGATCAGCAATTTGAGAAAAGATTAAATGAAGAATGTAGAATTCAAAGAAATATTAGAACTAAAGATACAAGAATTCATGCAGTGCTTTATTTTATTAGACCCACAGGTAAAGGATTAAGGGAATTAGATATCGAAATTATGAAAGAGGTTGGATTGAGATGTAATTTGATTCCAATTATTTCCAAGGCGGATTTATTGACTGATGAAGAAAAAGACTTAAATAGAAGATTAGTTATGGAAGATATTACGTTGCATGATATCAATATTTATGATTTTTCTGCATGCTTTGAAGATGTTGAAGGTGGAGATGTCGATGACGATAACGATGAAGAAGAGGCTGAAAATATTCTGAGTTTAGTTCCATTTGCGATTATTTCTGGAACTGAAAGAAGAATTATTGATCAAGCCGAACATAAAATTAGAGAAGTTCCTCATGGTATTATTAAAATTGATGATCCGGAACATTCTGACTTTATGATTCTTAGAACTTGTTTATTGGGTGCATGTATTGAAGATTTGAAAGAATCTACAGATCTAATATTTTACGAGAATTATCGTGCAAATATGTTATCAAAGGCGAAAGTTTTAGGCATGAAAAAAAATCCTGATGAAGATCAGTCAAAATTGATTATTTCAAGATTTTCCAAATCTTAAGGTATAGTTTAAATAAAGAGATTTATAAATTTTATAGCTAGACAAATTAAAAGTTGCATAGTGAGTTTTGAATTTTGAGTTTTGAATTTTGAATTTTGAATTTTGGCTCATGAATACGTACCATCCTCACCTGAAAGTAGGTTTTTTGAAGTTTTCAGTTTTCAGAAAACGAAAACTGACGGCTTGATCTGAAGAAAATAAAACGTTATTTTAAATTTTTTAAAATTTTAAATTTTGTTTTGAAACACCAATGCTAGCAGAGACAGACATCCAAGATATCAAAAAAGAATGTCAATTCAAAGAAGAAGAAATCAAACTTTTATCCTTATTTATTCAACCAGAACAAGAATTAACACAACCAACACTAATAATTGAAGGATCACCAAGTAGTGGAAAGACAGAAACCATTGGAAAATATCTAACCAAACTTGAAACATTATATGATATAAAACATGAGATTATTGATTGTTCGTGTATTTTTTTACAACGTGAATTAATTAGAAAAATGTATAAATGCATATTAGAACATTTTGGAATGTTATATGGTTGTTTTGATGATGAAATTTTCAATGATTTAACAATAAGTTCTATACCATATGCATTACGGTTGATTAAGGATAATATTGAAAATGAAGCAGGTAAGATAAGATCATTGGTTATTGTGTTTGATGATATTGATTCAATAGGGGATTTAGAATCAGTTGGTGAATTTATTAAATGTGTGTCTAAAATATACGAATTTATTAGCATTCCCATAAATTTTGTATTTATTGTAACTAGATTTGATTTTTTGAATTTAAGTACTTTAAGTATACCATGTGTCAGGTTCAATAATTATACGTTTGCTCAATTTAAACAAGTTTTGTATGTTAAATTGTATGATGACTTTTGGGAAGATGTTGAAAATTCAAAACGTGTTGGGGGCGGTAGTGGTAGTGGTAATGGTGGTGACGGTGAAGGTGAAGGTAATGATGATTATGATCAGGGGAGCGATAAAAGTTTTAGTGATTTTGATGATGTTGATAATAGTCGAGAGATAATACCATTAGAGATTGTAGAAATGGATAAGAGGTTATTTTTTAAACAATTTTTAAATTTGATTATGGATACATACAAATCCTATATTGGATTAAGTTTTGAGATCGTTATACCAATATTAAAGAAGATTTGGGAGATTTTTAAAAGGAGTATATTAGAAACTGGGAAAATTGTGCATGGTAAAAATGATGCATTCAATGTATTTATCAAGAATAAGAATTTATTAAATAAAGAATTTTCAATTATAAGAAAGTTAGAAGATACAGAAATATCGATAATTGAGATTTCTAAAAATTTAAATAATTACGTTAGTGATAACATGAATCAAGGGAATTATGATTTAACTATAAAAACGAAATATTTATTAATTGCATCATATTTGGCATCATATAATGAATCCAAATATGATTTGAAATTTTTCAGTAAAGGTAATAAATATAATACAATTATTAAAAGAAACAATAATAATAGTAATAGTAAAAGGGTTAAATTCAATGAACAAGGTATTGGTAAATTAAGGAGATCGATGAATGCATGTATTCCATTTAAAATTGAGAGATTATTATCAATTTTGAAATCTATTTGGATTGAGAATAGTGAATATAATTTAGAAATATTGAATGATGTTGAATTAATGAGTGAGATTGCAACATTATCAACATTAAAAGCATTAATTAAGATTAAGAATCGTGATACTATTAGTGGACAAAATAAATGGAAATGTAATTTAAATTGGAAGATTATTAAGAAATTTTCTAATGATGTTGGATTTGAAATTGAAAATTATCTACAAGATTGATAAACAGAATGATCACCAAATATCAGACATATCATTTGCAGAATTTATTTGGGTTGATGGAATCGTACCTGCAACTTGAGTACATGCGGCTTGAAGGTCATTAAATAAAGATTTATATCCTAATTGTGGTAATAAGACTTTGACTTTTGAATTTAAAAATTTGATATTATCTTCAAAATATGAGACATCAGTTGAAGAATTTGTATTATGTGATAGTAAATTATCAGATAATTGAATTAGTTGATTTAATAAAGATAGTTTTTTATCCGAAATATTAGTGGTACTAGCATTTTCTTTTATTAATTTTAAGATTTTATTTATAGCTCCTACACTGGTATATCTTTGAAATCCGGTTTGATAACCAAATTGCTTACCATCTCTTGCAGTATGAGCTAGACCTTCACTATAAGCATCATCATAAGATTCTTTATAAAAATCCTCTTCTAAATTCAACAATGAGTCAAAATCTATGTCAGACATGATTAATGGTATGTGAGGTGTGTGAGTGGAAAGTGAAAGGTGGAAAAAGTTTTACTTACTAATTACTACTTATTAATTAATAGTTACTAATTACCAGTTTGATAATTGAAAATTGAAAATTGGAAATTCATGTAACAAATTTCAAACTTGTGATTTTTGATTTTCACATTTTATATGTTTTATGTTTTATGTTTTATATTTTATATTTTGCTGAATATTTTGCGGTCTGCGTCGGTCGACGCACAACCTTCTGTGATATGCGTTTATGGTTGATAATCACATCAACTTCCGTACACCTCCAACATGGGCGAGGAATGAGCCTCGTATCATAATCCCTACACTACACTACACTACACTACGCAGAATCATTTTTCTTACACACTTGATTAAGCTGTTAATGAATATAGTCAGTAAATATTAGAACAATCCACAACCAAGGTTGCAGCTGAGGTGAGCCCTGCCCGGCCGCCAGGGGAAGAGCCTGCGGAGTCCGGCATGCCCGGATACGGAAGTTCGGAGAGGGGCCGTTCGGAGTTGGGGGCTCTGGCATCTACGTGATTTACGTGGCCATGACGTGGGCGGGCCGTGTGTCCGGGCCGCTGACGCACACGCGACAAACCTTGCGGGCCGTTCCGCCGGCGGGGACGGGGGTGGTCCGTTGATCAGGGTTGCTATCGGACGTGCGACAGTGAATCATCCTGGGGCGGGAGATGGTTTTGTGTATAAATAGGGGCACATTCCCCAGCTGTGGTGATGAGTCTGCAAATGTCCTGTTCCAACAACCAACCAACCAATCAATCAATCAACAAAAATGGCTCCTATCGCATTATCCTCTTTAAATCTCGCTGCTAAACACATCGTCAGATCTCCAACCATCTCCGCAAAGTCCTATCTTTCTTACAGTGTTGCAAGAAAATCTTACACCGAACAAGCCTACTATGCAAACGGTTCATTATACAACCAACCCGAACACTCTGCTCAGGTTTCAACCAATGCAGGTTCTGTTGAATCTTCTGAAATGCATTTTGTGAAGGCTTCTCAAACTTCAAACACTGCAGTTGCTGATGTCGATGAGAAAACTTTTGTCCCTTCTGTCTCTTCTGAAGGTAATGAAGTCTCTGGTAACGGTCATTCCAAAATCTAATCTGAACTAATGATTATCGAGTTCAAATTTATTCTCTTTAACTTTCTAACCGTGTTGCATCTTTTTTTCCTTCTTTGTTGTTGATCAGCTATACCTTTATTTATTTATTTATTTCACTTTATTTCTCCTACCCTATATCCTTTTCTAATTTAATCATATCATATCATTAACTACACAAAAAACTACTACTACTGTTAATTAGTAAAAATTATTATACTTCCTCATGCCATAACTACTACCACTCCCCGGTAACACCCTTTCAAATTTCTCATCACCAACATAACCACCTTCCATTCCTTGCCTAACATGGATTCTAAATCTATTTGGATACTTAGATAAATCATTGGCAGCTTCTTTATTCAACGGATCATTCGGATTTGGATGTAAAAACAAATGTAAAATACCCGCAAATATTAATTGAATAGTCAACGTAGGTTTCCAATCATTACGTAAAATATTCAAACATACACTACCATTAATATCAATATTTGGATGATATATTTTTTCAATACATCTAAATTCTGGTGCTGCATTAGGATATTCTTTAGGTATCTTACATTCAAAATTAAATGTACCATCTTTATAATATCCAACATCTGGTTTAATAATCAATTTAATATTCATTGGATCATTTCGTTCATATGATATGGTTATACCTGGAATATCTTCATATTCTTGTAAATCCTTTTTAGCTCTAAGAAATGCAACGGATGTATGACTGATTGCTTTGGTGTTATTATCATTACTATATGATGTTTTATTTCCATTTTTGGCAGCTTCGGCTGCCCTTGCCTCTTGCAATTTCTTTAATCTGATCTACCTAAAATGTTAGTTATCTAAATCAAATAACAAAATTTCATTCTTCTTTCTTTCTTTTAATATTACATACCATATTATTATCTTATTTTACTAATCCACTATACAAACACATGTCCAATATTTAATGCATTCTTAAAAAATCACACAGAAAAATAAAATCTTTCCTCATTTCTCATTTCTCATTTCTCATTTCTCATTCGCTAAGATGATGATTTCCAAAATGTAAACAAAAAACCATCTTCTTCTTCAAAGCTCATCATATCATATCATATCATATCAATATCAACCACATCATTTACTAATCATGTCACAATTTGATGATTTTGATGATTTTGATGATGCCGATTTGGACCTCGATCTCGATTTGGATTGGAATGAAACCCCCATTTCTAATAATCAACCTCCAAAGGCTTCTTCAACTTTAGATTTAAAGGATCAATTGAACCAGTTACAAGAAAAATTACAGCTAAATCATTTAAATCCAATCAGACAACCACAGAATAAAGAATTGGAAATTTTCTTGCCTCCAACTGTAAATTCAAGGGATGATCAATCTTTAGATTTCCTGGGTGATTTAAGTGATAATTTATTAGTTGAATCAAGAAAATTAAATTTTGAAAATAAACAATTGAAATCTTCAATTCAAAATTTAAATCTTGATAATCAAAATATGAAAGTTGAGTTAAACAATTTAAATTTGTTGAATAATGAATTATCAAAATTAGAAGATTCACAAAATGAAAAAATTTGGAAATTTGAATCTGAAATTGAACTTTTTAAAAATAACTTAAATTTGTTAAACAATAATTTAAATTCAACAAAATCTGAAAATCTTGAATTATCTAAAACAACTGAAAATTTAAAACATTCGATTGATTTACTGAAATCTGAAAATATTTCACTCCTAAACAATTCAAATTTGAAAATTGAAAAATTGAATAATCAATTAACTGAATTTAAAGATTCAAATGAAATTTTAAATGATGAAAACGATATTTTACATAAAGATATAATCAATTTAAAACAAAATTTAAAAAAATTGCAGCAAATCAATGATGAAAATGATCATAACAATAATACTGCAAATGAATCTTCCTTCTTTACTGATGTTGATGATTCAATCATAATTGATCCATTACCTGAAAATTTAGAAAATTTGAAAAATTTGGATTTTGATTCTCTTAAATCAAATTTAACTTTATCAATTAAACAATTATCTAAATTAAAACTCCAAAATCATAATTTAAAATCTCAATTATTAAAATTAAAACATCATCAAAATTCAAATAAGTCAGAAACTTCATGGAATAATTTTAATGATGATTCATTTATTAAAAATGATCCTGGTATGATATTACCAAATTCTGATAATGATGATGTTGATGATGATGACCTGGATATCTTGGATGGTAGTAGTCCAATAAATTCAAGAAAATCATCATTTTTAAACAACAAACAAAATTACTTTTTAGTTATACCAAAAACAACAATATTTGATATAAATCAAGTTAATTTATCAAACTTTAGAACTATTAAATTATCAAATGATTTGAGTAATCAACTGGTGAATGAATCAGAAATGAAAAGTGATGAATATATTAATCATTTTAAATTAGTTGATCAAAATGATTATTTGGGAAAAACTGATATAATCAATAATTTAAATACTGAACTTAAGTCTCTGTCTAGTCAATGTGATGATTTGAATAAATCACTTATTGTGAAAGACCATACACTTAAAGAATTATCTGATTCTAATACTGAAAAATCTAATACAATCAATAGTTTAACTAAATTAAATGAAGAAAATGAGAATAAAATTATTGACTTAATTAATGGACATCAAAATACTATTAACGAATTAACTAAAACTCACGATTTGAAATTTCATAATTTACAAGAATCTATAAATCAATCCTCTAATGAATTTACTGATCTAAAATCCAACTTTGAAAATCCTTCAATTGATTATATTAAATCAAAATCAATTAATCATAATCATATTGTTATCACAAATGAAGATCATAATGATTTGAAAAATAACATTACTCAATCAAGTAACAAAATCAATGAATTGAATGATTTATCGGCTTTACAATCGAATCAAATTGAATCATTAAAATCCCAATTAGAATCAATTCAATCAAATTATGAATTTCCGTCAATTGATTATATCAATTCTAAATCTAAAATTCATAATTTAATCACCTTGGATTCATCAAAATATAATTCAATATTACAAAGAATTGAAGCATTACAATCTAAAATTAAAGAATCAGATTCACACCTGTCGATATTAACAGAAACTTTAGATACATTAAAAGTTGAAAAATCTAATCTGGATGAAAAATTATCAAATCCTGATATCCAGTATTTGACTGAAAAATCATCAATTTTACATTATTCTTTAATACCAGAATCTGAATATATTGAATTAACATCAAAATTAACAATTCTTGAAGCTCAATTAAGTGAAAAGGAAATTGATTATAATTCATTATTACTTGTTAGACAAGAATTACAATCAAGTATATCTGATTTAGAAAACAAGGTTTCAGCATCAACAAAATCATTTGATGATTTACAAAAATCTTATAATAACCCAGATTTATCATATATTAAATCGAAATCTTCATCATTAAACATTTTACCAATTCCAGTTATTGATTTCAATAAATTAAAGGATGATAATAAATATAATTTGAACAAAATTACAAAATTATCAGATCAAATCGAAAACTTAAAATCATTAAATTCAGAATTATCAAATAATTTATTACTTAAAGAATCTAAACTGAGTGAAGTAACATCAAAATTAAATGATTTGCAACAATCCAACGACGGATTATCAAATCGATTAGAAAATCCTGAAGTTAATTATATCAAATCAAAGGCATCCATACATAAATTAACTGCAATTCCGATGAGTGAACATGAATCTTTGAAAAAGGAAATAAAATTTAAGAATGAACAATTAGAGGATGTAGATAAAATAAAACAAGAATTGAGTTCAAAACATAAAGAAATCGAAGATTTAACTAATGCAAAGAATGACTTGAATCGTCAAATTGAACATATCAATAATGATTTATTGTCAAAAGAAACCAAATTGAAGGAATTACAATTACAAATTGAATCTCCAACGTTAGATTATATCAGAGAGAAATCAGCAAATCATAAATTCATTCTTATTTCAAACGATGATCATACAAACCTAAACAAACAATTGATTGAAAATTCTAATTTAATAAATGAAAAGGAAAGAGAGTTAACGTCAATTATTCAAATTAAATTAGATCTTGAACGTCAAGCTGAAATTCAAGGAACGAAAACCATTTCATTAGAATTACATGAAAATGTTCAAAATGATTTGAATGAAACGAAGAAAGATTTAGATTTGCATAAACAACAACTCAATGAATTAAAGCAAGTTGAAACTAAATTAATTGAAAAGGAAAACGAAATTTTCAAATTAATCAAGAATACAAACGAGTTAGAATCCAAACTTGCACATTTAGATGAAGTTAAATTTGAATTTGATAATTTAAAACCAGTTAAAAATGAGTTGATTGAAAAGCATAAAGAGTTAGAAGTACTTAAGAATAATCAACTTGAAATGGATGAGAAAATTAAGACTTTACTAGTTAAAGAAAAAGAATTAGAAAGCTCACTTAAAATTATTGAATCTAAAGATAATGAATTGTCTGACCTCAAATCATCATTTAATCAACCTGATTTATCATATCTTGAAGAAAAATCTAAATCGATTGGATATATACCAATTTCATTGAATGACCATAATTCAAATAAATTATCACTAGAAGAATCAAAGAATAAATCACTGGAATTAGAAAACCAAATTGTTGAACTATCTACTAAAAATAATCAGCTATCCGAGACTACTTCAAAATTAAAAGAAAATATTTCTGAATTGAATAAATTAAAAGAACAATTAGAATCTCCCGATTTTGAATACATTAAAGAAAAATCAACAAATATTGGATATATTCCAATTCATGTAGATGATCATAATTTATTAAATGAAAGGTTAGACAATTTAAATATTGAAATTAAATCATTAAAATCAAAATGTGATATTGTCGAAAACGAAAAAGTTCAACTTAATGAAAAGATTCAACATTTAGAATCATTACAAGCATCACCATCGATTGATTATATTAATTCTAAATCTACTTCTTTAGGTATAGTTCCAATTCCAATAATTGAACATACTTCATTAAAGTCCGATTTACAAAGAAAGGATCTTTTAATAAAGGAAAATTCGGTTAAACTTGATAATTTACAATCCGAATTTAAAAATAATCAAAGTTTGTTAAGTCGTAAAGAAATTGAGATTGAGAAACACAAGACTCTGTTGGCTGATAAAGAGTTAGAAATTGCTTCCCATAAGCAATTATTGGAAGATAAAGAAGCTGAAAATGCCTCTCATAAGAATTTATTAACTGAAAAGGATGCAAAAATTGATATTACTGAACAACTGTTGAAAAGTAAAGAATCAGAAATTGATACCCATAAAACATTATTAATTGAAAAAGATTCAAAAATTAATGAGTTACAAAAATTAAACGAATCCCCAAGTACTGAATATATCCATGAAAAGTCAAAAGGATTAGGTTTTATTCCAATTCCAATTGTTGAACATACTGCATTAAAATCTGAATTACAAAGAAAAGATGAATTATATAAACAAAATCAACAACAATTGGATGAATTAGATTCATTAAAAGCTGAAATCGATGAAAAGAAAACACAATTATCAAATACTATTTCAAAGTTGGATGCGTTATCAACATCATACGAAAACCCATCATTTGATTACTTGAAAGATAAACTCACTTCATTAAACTACGTTGTCACTCCTGATGCAGACTTTAAAGAAGCTGAAGCGTCAAAGGCTGATTCATTGGCATCACTAGATTCATTAAAGAGAAAATTATCTTTGGTTGAAACACAATTAAATGAAAAGGATGAATATTTAAAAGAATTAGGTATGAAATTAAATGAGTCAAAGAAATTCTATGAAGATGAAATTTTCAAACTAAGGGAACAATTAGATCTCGATGAAAATATGTTACATAAAATTGCAAGTGATAAAGGTCTTGCTGTTGTTTCTTTAGATGATTATCATAAAGGAATGAACATGCAAAAATCATCATCGATTGCAACTGTTACATCTGAAAATGTTGATGATTTATCATCTCAACCAATCGAATCCATTATTTCAGTTATTGAAAATAATGGATACACTGTTTTAACATCCGATGAATATAATGAATTGAGATCAAAGACAGACAATGCAGATTTAGATAATATAGCTGATATTACATATGAAATGGAAGATATTGAATCTGATATTGAATCCAAAAAACATATTTTGGAAGAAATTGAGAGCAAATCCAGACATTCAATTATTTCATCAAGTAGTTCAATGCATAGTTCTGTTATATCCGTTGAAAATATTTTGACTCAAAAGGTTAATGCACTTAAGGATAAGATTGCAGATATTGAAACTTCAATAAATGATTTGAAAGAAAAAAGAATTAAGATGAATAAACAGGTCAATAGATTATCAGTTGCATCATCTGATATGTCAATTAACTTGTCAACTAAACTTTCTGCTAAGTTGACAAAACTTAGTAATGTGATTGAAGTTAAAGAGATTGAATTAAAATCTCAACAAAATGCATTAGTTGCAGTTGAAGCTTATTTGGAAAAATCCAAAGACATGGATCTACCGCCTGTTGTTTCATCTTCTGCTTATGATGATGATGATGATGATGAAAATACTCTGAAATTAGAAGCAGAAATTAAAGAGCTTCAATCTAAATATGATGAAAAGAGAAAATTATTGGATTCTCTGAAAAAGGTTATTTTATCCAGTTCTGAACCTAGTGTACTTGCAGAAAGATTATCATTACTTGGATATGAAATTAGCAAGCCAAATGGCGAAATTATGGTTTTAAAAGAAATTGTTATTCACGGTTCCAGATTATCCGTCCATTCATTGGTATCAAGTAATAAATTTGATTCTAAATTAGGTGCTTATAATGTTGATGAACTGATTAAAGAAAAGGGTTATAGTTTATTACCTAATTCTGAAATCAACATAATGAAAAATAGTATTCTTACCATTGATGATATTTCAACTGATGATTTGAAATCTAGAATGAGAGAGTTGGGATTTGTAACTTTAAAGAATCAAGAAATGAAACTATTGGTTGCAAAGAGTAAAGAACCTAAGTTACCCGAATCTTTCACCTTAGAACAACTACAGCCATTTGCATCCAAGTTGAATATGTCATTATTATCAACATCGGATATTATGCAATTGAAGAAACGTTCAGTAACGTCTCGTGAACTAGCAAATAAGGCAGCTGAATTGAATTTGGCTTTATTATCTCAAGATGAAGTTAATGCATTAAAGAAAAATGAACCAATCAGTAAAGAAAATATTATATCTAGGGGTAAAGAGTTTAATATTTTATGTATTCCATCATCCCAATTTGTTGCAACAACAGTTTCAAGAACTGCAGATATTCCAAATGTTGTAGTTCTTCCAAATACGTATTATAAAGTTTTAACTAAAAGTCATGAATTATATAAGAAGCATAAAGCTGAAATTCAATCAAATGAACAAAGATCACAGTCCGTTTCTAGACATACAATTCCTGAAGATAAATCTTTTGAACTTGATAATTTGCAATCACAAAGCGTTCACGCTGATGGTATGCATTTACCAGGTAGAACTATTGATGTTATCTCATTACATACGATTGATACAGTTGTTTCAAACAAAAAGGAAATCATGGCAGCAATTACACAAACAATTATTGGTGAAACCTTATATAAATACTATAGAAAGCTTGGACCATTTACCTCGATTTCAGATACAAGACATGCCAGATTTTTTTGGGTTCATCCGTACAGTTTAACATTATACTGGTCAATGGTCAATCCAGTTCTTGGTAATGCATCAAAATATGCAATCAAGGCCCTTTCAATTATTAGTGTTGAATCGGTCACGGATAATAACCCATTACCACCAGGATTATATTATAAAAGTATTATAATTAGATCATATGATAAATCAATTAAAATTACATGTCCAACAAGACAAATTCATAATATTTGGTTTAATTCATTAAGATATCTTTTAGATAAAACATCAGATAGCTGGGTTAATAATGATGATATTGAAAATCAATATGAACAAGATTTTTCCTTAGACAAGAAAACAGAAATTGAAAGAAGTCAAAGTTTTAGAAGAAGTTCAACTAGAAGATCACCTGCTCCCCTGGGGTCACTTCGGGGATCATTTAGATCATCTAATTTTAAATAGAAGAATTTTTTTTTATTTGATTTGCGTTCTATAATTTTATAGTTTATTTAGAATTAATTTCCGTAGATTAACAAAAATATATTATTATTTAAGTATTATTATTAGTATTATCAATATTAATATTATTAAAAATTGGTTTGTGAACATAAAAATAGTCATGAATATAAATAAAAAAAAAACTGAAATATAAAATAAAATAAAAAAATAATATGGATGGGTGCACTAGGTATATAAAAATAGTTATATAATGAAATACAAAACGTAAGTTGAGGGAATATGAGATAGTGAAATGGATCAAGGTATTTGATCATTATTATGATAATAATGTGATCTTATGGAGTAGTAACATCTTTATCAAAGAACGGATTAAGTACTCTTACTGTTAAACATGGTAGTGACATGCCAATTTCAGATCGTAAAAGAATTGGAACTTTATCTAATAGTTTAATTTCTTGAATGTTATTTGAACCTTCAACTGAAGTATGTAATAAATTTAAATATGGAGTTAAAAAGTTGTCAGTTTTATTCTTAGGTAATAAAATATCAACTTTAGGAGTTCTTAATTTTAACTTTGTTAATTTTTTAAACATTTCGTCACTCAACAAACTTGAATTTGAATTAACTGATTCATCTTGAATTTTTGCAGCATCAGATGCAGACACTCTAAATTTATTTTTGATTGAGCTTCTATATGATAATGGTTCATTTTCATCAGCTGGAATATAAGTAGAGGTATCAATTTTTGGATTCCAAAATAATTTTAAAATCTTACTTGGTTTATCAAATTCTGCTTTTGTTAATGGTAATTGATCTCCATGAACTCTCTTCTCAATACCAAATTCGGGTAAATAAACATCGAATGCTGATTCATAAACTTGTAAAACAATCCCCATACATAAAACTTGACCAGTTTTACTACTCATATCATTGATTGTTTGACATAATAATAGATGTATTGCTTGTTCTTGAGTTGCATCTGCGCAATCTTTCTTGAAATTACAATAATCACTTATGACCTTTAAAGATTCAACGTCTTCATTATATAAGTTAACTGAATTATTAATGATATGTTTCAATTGTCTATGAACAATTATATCCGCATATCTTCTTAATGGTGCATTAAAATGGGTATATGTTGGCAAGTTAAAAAGATAATGACCTAATTCTTGATCGGTTTTACCAGAAACAACATATTTTCCTCTTCCCATACATTTAACTAAAATTGTTTCGACTGCTTCTCTTTTGATTGGATCTTCAATACTTAAAATTGAATTTTGGAAACTACCTGCACTGCTTGTATCCAATGTAACACCAAGTTCGCTGATTTTACTCTGATAGTACTCAAATTTATTTAAAGTTGGAATTGGAAATTTTCTTAAAAATGCACGATCTCCTAAAGCAGAATGGATTTTCTGTGCAACTGCTGCATTAACTGTATGAAAAATTTCATCGAGAATGGATGTTGAACGAATATTATCATAAATATCTAAAGATAATTTAACTCTACCGTCATCCAATTGATCTAATAATGGTAACATCGATGTTGAATTTAAGTTTGGATTATTTAAACGTTTTTTCTTCAATCTTGAAGCAATCAACGATAACGATGCAAAATAACTAGTTATTGCATTTGCATTTTCTGGTGAAGGAGTATCCAATTTATTCAAAATTTTATCGATGTCATCATAATCAACTCTAGTTGTCGGTTTAATTGCCGTTTCTCCCATCCAAACATTTTCAATTTCAAAAGTTAATGAGTCAATTTCAAAAACAATTGATATTGCAGGTGATTTGGAATCTTCATTGAATGAAATCAAATGATTAATATTATCAGGGAAAAGATTAACTGATTTTTGAGGTAAAAATACACCATGTGATCTCTTTTTTGCCCTTTTATCCAAATTAGAGTCATTGGTAATATATTCACTGGCATCAATGATGTGGACACCTAATTCAATTTTATTGTTTGCAATACCCTTAACATGAAAGGCATGATCTGAAAAAAGGCCATTTTGGGAACATGCAATAATATAATCATCATTATATTCCTTTCTTTGATTTTTTAATAAAATATAGTCAGTTGTTGGGAAATCAATCATATATTTTTCTTGGCCATCAATATATTCATCACACATAAAATTATTATCTCTTAAAATAGATTCGACTTCAACAGATTTATCATCAATTGGACCTAATCTTGAGACCAATGTACCAAATGGGTGTAATGAAGTGATTGGCCATCTTTTAATCGAAGCAATAAATGTTTGATTAGCGTATTTTTCATGATTTTCAATAAAATCTTTTGGTGCTTGTTCAGTTGGGATTGCAATTAATGGTACCTTTTTATCAATTGGTTTAAACCAGACAATCTTTGGTTTTGGACGATCATTATTATTATTACTTGAATTGTTGGTATCTTTGTCTTTCTTTGCAGCTTGTGACGGTCTTAATAATCCAAGAGTACCAGAAAATAATTGACCAGGGATACGATCAATAACAGCAACAACATGACCCGCATATAAAGGCTTTGCATCATCACTAATTTCTTCTTCTTCAACTAATAATAAAGATTGGCCTTCAACTTCAACATCGTCATTTTTCTTTTGGATTGGTCTTTGTTTTAAAGAATTCTTTCTATTCAAATTATTAAGATTTGATAAAATATTTGACTGATCATTATTTGAAGTTGATGAAGTACTTGCATCGTTATGAACATCATCATTTAAGTCACTATTTGGCCTTGTGTCTTTTCTCCTCTTTTTTTCTTCTTTTTCACGTTTTGAAGTCCAAACTTCATCAACAACTAATAATTCAACTGCAACTATATCACCTTCTAGGGCTCTATTACGATCTTTTGAGCCACAAATGAAAATATCAGCATCTAATAAACCATCAGTTGAAACATAAGCATCTGATCTATTTTTTTTATTAACTCTTAAAACACCAGTAACTAACTTTCCTTCATTAATCAAATCCGGTAAGGCATTTTGCGGTAAATATGGAGCAAATAAGGATTTTCTTTGGCTTTGGTTATTAAATTGTGAAATTGAAGAAATGGAACCACCGTAAGAATTTCTTGAACGATGACCAGGTAAAAAATTTGGAGATTCAAAAGATGCTGAATTTGAAGGATTATGTAAAGCTGCTGAAGTTGAAACAGGTTTTCTCCAATTTGAACTTAAATCGGAACCTGTACCTCTATGACCAGAAACGGGAGATTGATTTCTCTCAGAAAATGCAGGCTGTGGTGGTTGTAGAGTGTGTGATGAATCCTTTGGAGGAAATTGAAAAGTCCTTTGAGGTGACCTATCAGATACACTCGATCTGTTTCTTGAATGAAATCTGTTTTCAGGTTTTGTAAAAGGCTCAGAAGATTCATTCAACACCGGTGAACCAGGAAAAGTAAAAACTGGTGGGTGTAAAGATGGTTGAAGCTCGGGTTGGTTTTCATTAATCTGATTAGAAGAAGACGAAACTGACAATTTTGAAGGAAAACTATATCTTTGAGCATGTGCTTCGGCGGCAGCCTTTTTAGCTTCTGCTAAACCCAACGAGTGTCTTCTTGTATGGCCTAAAGCTTGAGGCCTTGCATCAGTCTTAGAAAAAGGAATACTACCAACGGAGGTAATGGAAGACTGGGATCTTCTATGGTTTCTATAATTGGCTGAATAACTTGAATTATCTTGATCTTGTTGTTGAAAAGAATTACTTGAGGAAGATCTTCTGTGATGAGAACTTCTATTTCCTGAACTTGAAGATTGTAAGGCATTTTGATAGTTTGAGTTTGATTGATTAATCTGTTGTTGTTGTTGCTGCTGTTGTAAAATTTGTTGTTGTTGAGCCTGAACAATTTCTAATTGACGCTGTAAATTAAGTTGTTCCACTGAATTAAAAAAAAGATTAAAAAATGTTAGTATTTCAAATTCAACAATATGGCATAGAAAAGTATGTTAAGTATGTTACATGATGTAATACGTACGCATCAAAGTTGTTAGTTCAGAAGGGGATCTCCTATGAGCAACATGAATAATCTTTGGTTTGTTACCAGAAGTTTGAACCGTAGTTTGTTGATTGAAATCTTCTTGTGAATTTTGATTATGATCTTGATTAGAATTATCCATTGTGTTTGACTATTAAATGAGTATGAATAATAACTATGGATATATGAATACGATTATAAATATGAAGGAATTGAAGTAAATACTAAATAAATATTAGTTGTTATTATCGTTGTTCTTGTTTTTTTTTTTTGGAATTCTCTATTTAGAAAATAAAGTTAATTGGTGATTTATCAATTGTAAATTAATTGGAATATCAAATATATGAAAGTAAATTAATATTTTTGTACTACAGATAGATAGATAATAAATAAATAAGTAGATAATTGGTACAACAATAATATATTCCTGTCTGTAGATTGATTATTTTGAAAAGATAGTAGAATATTAAATTGAAAATGTATTGATAAAAATAGAAACGGGATTGAGATGGCTTCAAGGAAGGGATGGTTCGGAGAAGAACTGGGATAACTTTACGCCAGAAACTTGAAAAGAAAAATCTCCAATCAGTAAAGTATAGAGGGAGTGTGAGGCGGTGAAGTTTGGAGTGTGCAGCTGCAATGGCTGTGTGTTGTTTGCAGAAAAAAGAACAGGGATGCTTAGCAGAGAATATAAAAAAGATGAAGGCAAATTGAACAATTCAAGGCGAAGAATATAAATGAAAAATGAAAAGTGAAAAATGAAAAGTGGAAAATTGAAAGTGAAAAAAAGCGGCGTCGGCCGTCGCTGGTGCAAAAACTGTTCACGCATCGTAGTGAGAGACTTGTGATCTTCTTTGTTGAGACTGTTCAGGAAACAAGTGTGTGCAAGAGCCGACAGAACCCTCTCTGTCTCATTTCTGCCCAGCCACCCATCTTACGGACGGTATGTTTTACTATGTTTTGTGAAATCACCGCTTTTTGTCCGGCAATTTCTGTTTCAATCAACACGTTCTTCATTTTATAACATCTGGTTCAAAATAATTGTCACTTTTCGAATTTCATGTGTGCAAATTTTTCATATTTTTCATCTTGATCTATCAGGTAATTATAACGATAACGTTGATACACCTATTTTTTTCACCGATATCAATTGACATACTAACCTATCTGCGATTGAATACAGTCAACATAATCTCTCTTTAAATATATATATATATATATATATTTATTTATGTTTATATATTGATAATATTTTTAGTATATTTCATAACACCAATTTATCCATCCATAGTTAAATTTTAAAATGTCACCAACTTCAACAATTACTGTCAAAAAAGAGGATGATGAAAATGTGAAACTTAAGAATAGAAATAACAATAGTTTTAGTACAGAAATAAAAACTGAGCGAGATCCTTTACAATATCCAAATAATGATCAAGAAAAGGCTCCAACTACTCAATTACTAATAAAGTTCAACCATACGAAAATGTCAATTGATTTTGATGGGGTTAATCAAATTACATCATTTACTCCCGGTTATGATACTTTATTCAACACAGAAACAATGTATCACTATTGTAATTTATTGTTTGACAAGTATAATCCAAGTGAAGTAACTTTAGCACTATTTAGAAACTCAAACGATTATGGACCACGCAAATCGAAAACAAATATTGATGTTTTCTTTCATCCATTTATATGGGAAAAAAATTGGCATCTGGCAATTGGATTTACCAAATATGAAAAAATCTTATTAGTCAACTGTTCTGATTTACTATCAAAAGAAAAGATCTCATATCAAGATTATTCATTTCCCTTAGAAGCTTCATTAATTTTGAAAGATTTTATCAGGTTTTTTGATCAAAAAGTATCTAAATATTCCTTAAAATATCCAAGAATTTATACAGACCTGTTTCAACCAAGTACAGACTTCAATGCAGTCAATCTATTAACTGTTATTTTCAGTTTTTGTGCCGATCCTGCTTCACTTACTAGAAGTTTTTGTGATCCTTCATTTTCTCCCAGAAAATTTGATATAACGGATATATTTCCGATTATTCAGCTTTTAGATTTAGAATTTAGACATCAATATGCAACAGAGTTAGAACTTAAACGTAAAATTAGAGATGACCTATTGAATGAACTAAAATTAAAGGAAGAAAAATTAAAGGAAGAGAAGCTAAGGAAAAAGAACTTAAAGGAAGAAAAACTAAAGGAAGAACAACTAAAGGAAGAAAAATTAAAGGAAGAATTGTTTAGCAGGCAAGCTCCACAACAACAAGAAATTGGAAGAATAAAACAGGAAGATGGAGATTTAATGCAAAAAATTAATTTACCACAGAAAGGAAAGGTATTCACAGAAAGGATGAATGCATTTGAAAAACGTAAAGCAGCTTTTGGTACTGGAAGTAATAATGACATTAATTATAAAGAGCAAATTTCAAAGCGTTTAAAACATTCATTAAGACCAAATGGTTCAATATATGCACCACTTGAAATAAATGAATTAGAAGAAGATAATGCTGAAGATAATGAAGATAACGATGATGATAACGATGATGATGAAATACAGGATGGCACTGAAGGTAATTATAGACAGAAAATCAAAATTAATTACAAACCAACTAACTCAAATGTTGAACTCAAGATTGAAAATTTAAAACTTAAGGAAGAAGTGCTTAAAAGAGAAAATGTAATTGAAGAGCAAAAAATTGAAATTTCCAAAAAAGAACATATTATAAAACTTGAATCTATATTCCAACAAAAATTTGGATTGGAGTTTGAAAAATATATTAAAAGTTTAACATTATTTGCAGATAATAATAAATTAAATTTGATGTATGAATTTATTAAAAAAGTAAGTTATAATCCATTAACTAATCCAGAATTATTTGCAGCAGAATCACCTAAATTAATGAAACAACCTTTTGAAATACGGGATTGTTTAATGGTTAATTACAAAAGAAGAATGAAACAAGAGTTTGATGAGGAAAAATTTGACAGAATGTTGGAAATTGATTATAAAAATCAAATTATTCCACTAATTTTTGAAAATGGAAGCATCTTTTTAATTAATATCAAAACAAATGATGATTTTAACTGTATTGTTAAATTAATTTGTATTTCTAACAGAACAAATAGATCAGAAAGAGAAATTATGAGAAATTATGCATTTAGACGATTAATTGAAATGTACGTTTCAAAATTTAATAGACTAGTTATTAAAATTAGATGTTCAATAAATCATGTTGATTCAACATCATTTTATAAAATTGCAATTCAATCAGTTTATTCATTACATCACATATTATGGAGAAATAAATTTGATTTAACATTCAGAGCAACAATGGATTCATTAGAAAATTATATTGTTTTTTACGAAAATATTATGAAGGCGGCAGAAGAAAATGATATGTTCAAAGCTGAATTGAATTATAAAAGATTGGTTAAACACGTTTTAACCAAAGTTTCATCAAGTGATGAATGGCATCCACAATTGGTTGTATAGAATAGCAAGTTATTAAAAGAATGGATTTTTTTCTAAACTAAATAAAAATTTTATAGAATTTTAAATACTAATAAAATAAAAATCAAATAAGTACGATACGTAATAAATATGGAATATAATGCAATACAATGGATAACTTTATTTAATGAGAACATCTGCACCACCTGTTAAAACATCTTCAATTTCAACTTCATAAAGTGGTGTATATCTAAATCTTTTTGATAATGTATTTCTGGATTGGAAAGCAGCAGCATGTCCAGTAATTGGAGCAGAAGCAACTGCTGGAGAACCAGGCATTAAACCTGCAGGTGCACAAGGATGTAAAGTGACTGAGGTGTGAACTATATCAAAAGAAAACGTACTAAAATGATTCAAAGTTAGTATTCAATTTGAAATACTTGTCATTAGAAAAATAAAATAAAAATCATACATACCAACTGGATGTGGACCACCAACAAACTTAATCATACGAACATGTTCTAACAATCTTAAACTGGCCTTCATTGTGTGTGTGACTGGTTAATCAACAAATAAATGTGGGTATAGTTACAGATCCCCATACAAATTCATGTTCCAAAGTAACAAAAGCGCAAAACCGACCTCGACTCCGTGGAAAATTACGTAAACTGCGTCGACCGGCGCGTTCTGTATTTTCTTAATTCGTCTTTTTGAATCAATCTTTCAATCTTTCTTGAATTTAATCAGATTTTGCCCTCATGGATAAATCAATCGATTCTAATTTTTAGATAATATCAATTAATAAAACCTAATCAATTCAATTTTAATATAACAATCAAATCATGAATCACGATCCATTTCATTGGGGTAGACCATCAGATAAAACGTATGGATCTTATAATTATCAAATTTCACAAGCTTCCAATGTTAATAACAATGGTATACAAAATAGAAATGAATTTCCAAAAATGCATACACAACAGCCAATGATTACAGGTACATCAGTAATTGCAATTAAATATAATGATGGTATCATTATGGCTGCAGATAATATGGGTTCATATGGTTCATTGATGAAATTGGATGATTTACAAAGAATAATAAAAGTTGGATCAAATTCAGTAGTTGGCATTTCTGGTGATATTAGTGATTTCCAATATTTAGAAAGACTGTTAGATGATTTTCAGATTGAAGATTCTTATGATATGGAAAATACTGATAGTTTGAAGGCAAACCATTTATCTGAATATTTAACCAGAGTTATGTATAATAGAAGGTCAAAGATGAATCCATTATGGAATGCAATTATAGTTGCTGGTTTTGATGAAAATGATGAATTGGTTTTAAAACACGTTGATTTATTAGGTGTTTCATATTCTTCAACTACTTTAGCAACTGGTTTTGGTAATCATTTAGCAATTCCATTATTAAGAAAGAAAGTGGATTCAGAAGAAGATGTTGCTAAACTTTCAAAAGAAGAGGCAATTCAAACTGTTAAAGATTGTATGAAAATTTTATTTTATAGAGATGCAAGATCTTGGAATAAATATTCTCTTTGTATTATAGAGAAATCAACAAAATCAATTGAAATTCAAAAAGATGTTGAAGTTGAAAATATGAAATGGGATTTTGCTCAACATATTACAGGTTATGGTATTCCACAAGTTTAATAAAATTTTGTAATTTTTTTTGTTAAATAACTAAAAAACGTAAAGAATTTGGTAAGAATATTGATTTAATATATTAATAATACCCGATAAAGTCTATAACTAAAAACACTAATATGTACATATAAGGAATACTAAAAAACAAGCAAATTAAAAAGCATAAAAGAAAACAAAGGAAAACAAAAGAAATTATGATGATGATGATGGTGATGATGGTGATGATGGTGATGATGGTGATAATGATAATGCGTTTATAAAATATAGGATATTCCAGGTAAAGCAATTGTAAAATTAATTTGAAGATTATGAATTGAATTTAAGTCATTTAAAGATTTCAAAATAACCTTTCTTGGATTAATGTCATCTAAAGTTTCTTTGACGTGAATAATAATTACATTCAAACCAAATAATGGTTGATTTTCAAGATTTTTGTAAATTTCGTTATCATAACTTAAATTTTTCTCATATATGATAGAATTTTCCAAATCAATACATAATTTCCTTAATGCTAAGAATTCATAAATTAAATGGGATGGAATCATATGACCAAATAATGGAGATTCAATATCAGGTGTTGAACATTCGATGATAATTGAATTTAGTTTATTTTTCTTAATTAAAGGTGACACGAAACTCCAAATTTTGAAATTGTAGTTTGATTTGGATTCAATATCTGATTCAACATCCCCAAAGATTAAAATGTTATAATCATTTTTTAAATCATTGATTAAAAACGCAGTACTTGAATATCGTGATTTATCCAGTAAATGGAAACCATGTGATAATTCAAAGGGTATTATTGCATATCTTTTCGAAATGTTGTTATAAGATTTATTTGGTATCAAATTATTCAACTTAATTTTATTCATACTAACAAAATCTGGCCAAACAGAATCATTAAATAAATTATTCTTAATTGAATCTGTTGTATGTTCTAAACCGTAAATATTTGTTTCCATTTTGAATGCAGGAGAATTTATAACTAGGCTTGTAACGTGGTCTAAATGTGGATGAGTTATTAGATAGCCATTGATTGAGTTTAATAACTTATCCGTTAATTGATAATCTGTTAAATTATTATGGTTGCTTTTTTGATGTATTTCGTTAAAGGGTAACTTAATTTGCATATTATCCAAATTTATAAAATGTTTCAAGGATTGGTGAATTGATTCAGAATCAGTTAAATAACTTGGATATAAATCAACCAAAAATGAAGAGTTGGCATTATTAAGAATATCACTACCTTTATTATTCACGATTCTAAAAATTGATGTTAGTCCAGTGCCTGCATCAATTGCTAACAAATCATCACTTCTCTCGTCATCGTTCAAATTAATGTAATCAATTGGGTTTATGTCTGTTGGTTTTAACAAAAACGAACAAGTTTTGCCAGATATTGGTCCACCTGAACAACCAAGTACAATCAATTCAAAATGCAATCTGTTTGAGGGCATAATAAGTAGTATAAGAATGTGCAAACGTGAAAAAAACCTCGGAAAAGAATGGGGGGTAAGATTGGAGAGAAAGATCTATAACCCCCAGCTGTGGTATTAAAGAAGAGAAGTGGGGAACCAAAGATTTTTATCTCTTTCTTATTTCTTTTTCTTCTCTGTGAAATAAAGTTTGAGAATGCAGATGGAGGATTATTTTGTTAGTTTTTATTATTTTTGAGGGGTTTTTGTTTTGTGCAAACCAAGTTCAAACAGGTTTTCTGGACAGACCCACAAAGCTGTTGTCTTGGCCATACCTTGGTATGTTTTGCCCCGGATTGAGAGACGCAGAAGTCGTATTGGAGAGAAGAGACATGGAGCCAGCGGCCACATGAAAAACCAGCCATGCCAACTAACTGGCGTGGGGTTCTTCCATGCAGCAGAAACCATGTGTGGAACCCTGTGTGGAACCATGCAGATCCTGCTAAAGACACAAGACGGGCAAGAGGGCGATAGGATGGTTACAGGTTAGGGGATGGGCTGATGGTGACGGGATGTCAGTTGCGTTTTGTCAAGATGGGTGTGTGCTGTGTGTTGAGGCCTTTCACCTGCTGGTGGCTCCTGAAGACTGTAGCGGGGGCAGGACAACACACACAGGTTGTGCAGAAGCCAACCGGTTTGTGGATGTGGGATTGGGGATGTGGGATTTTCTCTGTTTTGTTTTTCCAGTTTCGCAGTGTGGTAACAATCGACAGCGTTTCCATTCCAGCAGATCACTTATCAGCTATGGTGTGAAAAAATGAAAAAGAAAGCAACGCTTGGAAAAAAACCGTCCTCAATTCACATCCTACTTATGTTGGAAGTCGACGCCAAGAGAGCAGACAAAATAAAGATAACAATGAAACGATCCAAATTAGGGTGTATAAATTGTAAAAAGAGGAAGAAAAAATGTGATGAAATCAAACCAATTTGCACAGGTTGTCTGAATAGGAATATAATTTGTGAGTATAAGCCTAAAAGTGGGGGTGCTTATTTTCATCATAAGAATCAAAAGAATAAAAATAGATTTCAAAATGGTACTTTTGATATAGGTAATAACAATAGCAATAACAATAACGATTCGACTTCTCCCAATCATGATAGTTACTCTCAATATTTGGAATCTAATAAAATTAAAACAATTTCAAGTCTAAGAGATCTTGTTGGCGACACAGTTATGAGAATACTAGAAAACAATTATTCAAATCTAAGTAGTTTATTTGATAGTTCAAATAATAAAAATAATAATAATAATCTTGATTCCATCCCCTTAGATACCTCTGGTATAAATACTGATTTAACTTCCATTGACGACTTGTTTCCAATGGGTTCGGATTTTCTTAACATTATCTTTGAAGACCAACCTGAATTTATAACTTTCTTTACCAATCCGAAAAAATCATTATCATCACCAGCCACTTCTTCATCTTCCTCCTCGTCAATTCCCAAATCTTTGGAAATTAAATTACCTGTTGCTTTAACGAAGGATGAATTATCATACTTTGAATTTTATTGTCGAAATGTATTACCAACTTTATCAATTTTACCACAAGAATTTAATTATTATTCAAAAATTTATATACCGATTGCATTCAAAGAAGTATCCGTTTTGTACACATTAGTTGGTTGGGGTTGTAGAATGAGGAAAAATTTAAACTTGAACTTTCAGATTGAAAACAAAGAAGCTGATCAGTATGTTTCTGAAGTTAATGAATTGATTTTAAAAAATGAAGTTAATTTAGATCGTGAAAAATTCATAACAAATTTTGTTTGTTATATGTTATTAGTTTGTATGGAAATTTCTTTCGGTGATACTTCAAAATGGTCACATTATTTTACATGTTGTTTCAATATGATCAATAAAATGCCTGGTAATTTTAGATATTTATTATCTGCTTGTTCAATTGAGGGCAATCTATTAGCCGAAAATTTTGCCTATTTTGACGTTTTAGCATCACAATCAAATGAAAATGGTACATTCTATCCAATGTCTGATTATCATGAATTATTTTCTCAAAATAATACAACAAAAATTGTTCATGATCCATTACAAGGTTGTATTAGACCTTTAATTTTATTAATTGGTGAAATCGTTAGTATGTTAGTTGAATTTAGTTCTTTACAAATTAGCTTAGATTTACCGGAATGTGATAAGTTTGAGATTATAAGTAATTTAATGAAAAAATCAGATTCACTTGATAAATCAATTAGATTCTCCAAACCTGATTTATCCTCGTTACAATACGTGAATAGCTCACAAGAATTAGAATCACATTTAACATTATTTGAAGTTTATCAAATTTCCTCTCAAGTTTATTTAAAACAGGTTATTAGAAAACTACCTCCTGTTGTTCCAGAAATTCAAGTTTTAGCATATAATCTAAAGGAAGATTTGAAAATTTTAGTTAAATCAGAAACTTTTAAACACAGTTTGGCATTTCCAATGTTGTTATTGGGTATAACTTCAACTTCAAACGATGATAGAAAAGAAGTTCATAAAATGTTTAAAAGTTTAATTCAAACATGTGGTTATTTAAGTAGTTATCAAAAACTCTTAATCGTAATTCAAAAAATTTGGGATATAAATGATAATGGTTCATTGTATGTTGATTGGTTTATGGTAACAAAACAGTTAGGATGGAGGCTAAATTTAGGCAGATAAGTATTCATGTTTGTTTTTTATTTTGATTTTTACTCCTATTTATAGACTTTCTTTTTTTTTTTTCATTTTGTGTACATTATTTTTAGTTTTAATTTATTGTAGTATATTAATTTAGCAGTAATTTATATCAAAATCAAATCAACTAACTATATGCAGTCTCAAATATCGCAACTACAAAATGTATAAAAGTCAATCGATCTACTTTAAAGAGCTAGTTTTTTTGGCAAACAAGACAAAACAAATGTTTAGACCTACAACAAAATTAAGAGTGACAAGGTACACTTTCACACACCTCAACTTTTAAGATGGATCGGGCGTTATAAAAAAGAAGGCGTTTTGCAAAAAATGGATTATCCTGAGGTTATCGATTTTAAGAAAATCGTGAAGCAACATGAGTTGAGTGAGCTTGATATATTCATCAATTTTAACTTTAGTTGATTTTCTCAAGTAACATTCAGCAGTACAAGTTTTTTAAATCTTCTGCTGTGTTTCCAAAAAACCAATAGACTTACCAAATTAACCATCTTACTTAAATCAACTTCATTTGTTTTTTCCAGATCATTATTGTTGAAAAGATGGCTCAGGTTAGAGATACTTGGAAGCTCAAAACATGATGTTTTAGTTTTGCCTTCTCCACCAAGTTTTTTGACTAATCCATCTATCTCTTTTTCCTTTGAATTTGCTTAAGTATATTTTCAAGAGATAAATTTTAAATCAGCATGAGTTTTTGTATTTAAAGATATATTGGAAATTATCTTTAAATTAGTTGTCTTTTCTAATTTCAATAAACATTCATTAATAATCTTGTCTTTTGATAGCATCAACTTTAGCTGTTTCAGTAACGTGCAAATAATCAATTTCAAATAAAATTGGATTAAAAAAACTTTGATACATACATGTGGGTTGATTTATCATAAACATCAAGGTATAGTTGCACAAATATTCTTTTTTTTTTTTGTAGCTTTGGTTAAAAAACTCGGATTCAATGACAACTCTCAAACAGTTGTTCAAAGTACACTTATGATGGGCGCATGCCTTAATTGAAAAAGTAATTGTACTTAAATAATAAAATGGGAGTAACATATCAAGTCAACAATAATTTGGAAAACTTGAAAATCAATTTCTGCCATCCTTAAATTATCAATAACATCAATGTTCTTCTTACAATATTTTAAAATAACTTTTCGTGATTTACTAAGTATTCTAACATATAGAATGTGTTTTTTCAAAGAGTTAGGACATCAAAGCCTTATTTTTTGTTTGTTCTTCAACAATGCCCAAAGCGCAGATACAAAAAACAATATACATAAAATATCATGATTTAATTAGTTTTCGATTAAAATAGTATAAAACATAAAATAAAGCTAACAATAAGTAACAAAGATATTAAAAATTAAAAATGTCCAGTCTTCTCAATAGATGAATTTTGAATGACTTCTTCAATTTTTTCAACGTTTTCGTTTGAAATATTATCTAATTCACCTCCGACGGTATCATCTAAATCAGGTCTTCTACCACTTTCAAAATCCATTTCGGAGGCCTTGAATAACCACCCCTTGAAGAATGTTTTATGGTAATAATAATCATATGCAAACCAAATAATGAAAAATAGAGGTAACATAATATAACCATCAATAAATGTTTTGTAATCAAATGGAACAAAACAGGACCAACTTTGGACTAATGTTAGCACAATACCAATTATAATTGCAACATAATTAATCCATGGGAAAAACCATGCTTTATAAGGTAATGCATCCAAGGAATTTCCTTGTGCAACCCAACCTTGTCTGAATCTTAAATGTGTAATTGAAATTGAAGTCCAAACCATAAAGGCAGCAACACCAGTAACTGAAACAATATAACTATAAGCAACTGATGATCCTGATGAGTAAGATAAAATAGATAAAAAGCCAAAGGTGTGAGAAAAGTGAATTGCAATATATGGAACACCTCTTTTAGTAACTTTGGTAAAAATTTTTGGACCGAAACCAGCCTTTGACCATGTAAACAATGCTCTTGATGCAAAGTAAACTGCAGAATTAATGGATGAAAAACAAGTAATCCAAACAATAGTTGTAACAAAATACTTGGATCCAGGCCAGCCAGCTTCAGTAATTGCAATAGTCATTGGAGATCTCATAATTTTATCTGCGCCGTTTAATAATGGATCATTGTATGGAACTGTAATACCGTAGAAAATTGATAAACCAAAATAAACAAAAAAGACTCTAAAAAGGGTACTTCTGACAGCTGTTGGAATAGCCTTTCTTGGGTTCCTTGCTTCAGCGGCAATGATAGAAACACCTTCAATACCAGAATAGAAAACACCAGCATAAACAAATGAATTTGCAATACCTTTAAAACCTGATTTCAACGGGAAGTTACCAAAAGGGTTATCTGGTTTATGGCCTGGAATACCACCTGCAGCGTAAATAATTGCAAAAAGATAAAAACCAGAAAGAAATGCTAACTTAAGAAATCCAAGAAAATATTCAGCTTCACCCCACCATGAAACATCAAGACATTGAAAAATTGTAAACACAAACCAGAAAATGAGGTACCAACCATAAGTTGGAACAGTTGCTGAATATATTTGCAAAGCCGAAGTCAATGACGTATATTCTGCAATAATATTTGTAATCCAAATAATAACGTAAAAAATTGCAACCGTTGCACCGAATCCTTTAGAAACATATTTTGATGATAAAATTGCAAAATTTTGGTCATAAGCTGCATTCATTTCACCAATAGAGTTCATCATCGAAAGAACCAAAATACCAACAATTGCAAAGCCAACAAGTAAACCAACTGGACCACCTGATCTAAGTGCACTACCCATACCGATGAAAACACCAGGACCAATCAAACCACAAAGTGCGATAAGGTTAATCATTCTATTTTGAAGTCCAGCTTTCAAACCATTTTCCAGAATTTCATCACCTTTATCATTTTCATGATAAGCACAAGATAACTGTGCTTCTAAGGTTATATGAGATTGTTCCGTTGAAAGCATTTTGATATTTATTAAAAATTTGTGAAAAAAATTTTAATATTTTTAAATAATAATGTTGAAACTTCAAAAGTTTTTTGTCTATACTAAACACGGACAAGAAAGTTAAATATTCTAATTGTATTAATAAAGTTTCTTGTGGTGGTTACATAAAGGAAATGGAAGGACTTATAAAGACGTATTGCGTCATGCTTGAAAAGGGAATATATCTAATAGATAACAAGACCCGTTGACACAAGTTTTCCAATGCAATTCACCAAGCGACGTTTTGATCCGCCAATTCTCGCATAGCTTTGCGTGATTGCCAAAAAGGGAAAATCTTGCTTATCCGCGTTTCTATGCGCAGTTTGAAGGACGCAAAATGCGCTTAGGCAACTCAATTTGGGGAATTTGTTGATTTGACATGTTACTCAAGTTTTTCCTTATAACAAAGCATTTGTCTGCTATTAAAATTTTGACACAATGCAGGCTGCTGTCATTAGTGAAATACTTTCTTGTTTGGTTGAAAATTAAAAATGACTGTTTCTGAAATTGACGAACGTTTTGATAAACTTACAAAAATTTTTCCAATAATTGATACACATAACGATTTCCCTTATAACTTAAGAGTGCAATTGCACAATGAATTTGTTACAACACCTGAGTTCAACTTTGATTCTCTTTTAACGTCGCAAACGGATCTAGTCAGAATGAGACAAGGTAAAATTGGAGTTCAGTTTTTCAGTTGTTGGATTGAATGTAAAGATGATGATATGTACTACCAAAACTTTGATCAACCAAATAGTATTGTCAGAGATACACTTGAACAAATTGATGTTGTAAAAAGATTAGTTGAGGAATATTCCCACAGTTTTAAATTTGTTCACACTGCTGATGAAGCACTACAAAGTTTCCGTGATAGTGATGCTAAGAAGATTTCGATTACCTTAGGTGTTGAAGGTTTACATCAAGTTGATCTTTCATTGGCAATTGTCAGACAATATTATTCTCTTGGTGTTAGGTACATCACTTTAACTCATAATTGTGACAATCCTTTTGCAACAGCAGCCTCCTCGGTATCTGGTGGCTTGCCTGATAAGGGATTGACAGAATATGGTAAAGATTGTGTTAAAGAAATGAACAGATTGGGTATGATGGTTGATTTAAGTCATGTCTCATATCAAACAATGCTTGATGTTTTAGAGGTTACAAAAGCACCAGTCATTTTTTCTCATTCTTCAGTTTATTCGATTACAAAACATGAAAGAAATGTTAGAGATAATGTTTTGAAACTTATCAAAAAGAACGGAGGTGTTGTTTGTATTAACTTTTTGCCATTATTTTTGAAAAAAGAAGGTCAGGATGATGATGATGTTACAATTGAAGATGCAGTTGCGCATATTAAACATATAGTTGATTTAATTGGTTGGGATCATGTTGGTTTCGGCTCTGATTTCGATGGTATACCTAAAGGTCCAAAAGGTTTGGAAGATGTCTCCAAATATCCTGATCTTGTAAAAAAAGTTTGGGCTGAAACAAACGCAACTGAAGAGCAAATAGTTAAGATGATGGGATTGAACGTTTTAAGAGTTTGGAAAGAATGTGAAATTGTTTCTGAACAATTGAAAAAGAAAGTAAAACCAGTTGAATCTAATTGGGACCAAAGAGAATGGATTTTTTATGAATACTGTAGAGAATTTCCTGAACTTTTCCCTGGCGCATACAAACTTAAACAAAATCAGTTTAAAGATACCCAAAAATTGGTATGATATAATTAAACTTTGTATACGGGCTTTATAAGTCTTAAAATAAAATTGTTAAATTTAAAAACTGTACGAAACCATATTAAATATTTTTCAATAAGAGTGCTTGTTTAAGGCAACTCATTAGACCTTTTCATTATAACCTAAATCGACTGTTCTCTATTTTTAGTCGATAAAGTCCTTGATAGTCCTTGATAGTCCTTCTCTCATGCAACTTCACTTTAAAGTTAGCCGCAGCGGCTAACAGTAAATGGCGCATCGGGCGGCAATCAAGATCTGTCAAAAATATATGAATTCTATAAACTGTTATTCTTTTCCACTTATTTTGAATTATGTTTGTCTATTCTTACAATTTCTTTTTTCTATTTTTCTCTTAATCAAAAAACATTTCAATTGAATTATGTCTGAGGTTGTTGTTCTTGGTGCTGGTATTGTTGGTTTATACACCACTTACTGTTTAATTAATGAAGCCAATATTCCAGCAAATAAAATAAGTGTTATTGCAAAATACTTACCAGGTGATCAATCTACTTTATATACATCACCTTGGGCTGGTGGTAATTTTTCATGTATTTCACCTAACGATGCAGCAACGTTATCTTATGATAAATTTACTTATACTCATTTAGCTGAAATTCAAAAGAAATTAGGCGGCCCAACTTGTGGTTTAGATATGAAACCAAGCACTGAATTTTGGGACGAATATCCTGGTGCTGAAAAAATTAATTCTTTAAAAACTTATTTGAAAGACTTCAAAGTTGTTGAAAAGAACAAATTACCAACAGGTACTGAATTTGGTATTACATTTACCACTTATGATTTTAACTGTCCATTTTTTCTTTCTAACTTCAAGAAATATTTTGAGACTCTTGGCGTCACATTTATTAGAAAAGAATTGACTCATATTTCTCAAGCTTATAAATCTGATACTAAGGTTGTATTTAATTGTACTGGTTTAGGGGCATTCTCTCTTTCCGGTGTTAAAGATTCTAAGGTATATCCAACTAGAGGACAAGTTGTTGTTGTGAAGGCTCCGCACATTCAAGAAAACAGAATGAGATGGGGTTCGGATTATGCTACTTACATTATTCCAAGACCATACTCTAATAATGAATTGGTTTTAGGTGGTTTTTTACAAAAGGATAACTGGACTGGTGATACATTCGAGATGGAAACAGAGGATATTATTAAGAGAACTACTGAACTATTCCCAGAAATTTTAGATAGGCCATTAGAAATTATTAGAGTTGCAGCCGGTTTAAGACCAAGTAGACATGGTGGCCCAAGAATCGAAGTTGAAAATGTTGAAGACAAACTCTTAGTTCACAATTACGGTGCAAGTGGTTACGGTTATCAAGCTGGTTTCGGTATGTCCCACAAAGCTGTTACTTTATACATCAAGGCTAAGAGAGCTGGAAAACTTTAATTTTTGTATAGATGTTTTATAGATTGATATCTAATTTACATTAACTTACTTTAATATTTGCAATATAAGCAATTTATTATTGGAAATCCCGCATTTTAAGCCATTTTACACTCTGGACGAGTGAATAGATTCGGAGTAAGGACACAAAAGAATCAGTCTTTCCGAAATGGGAATACGAAGCGCGGCCGTTAAAATTGAGCTGCGCTTACGCTGGCGGCTTGAACCATTTTTGCGTGTAATTTCTATTTTGTAATCTAAAAAAGATAGATCGTAACATGTTGACAGCCAATTTGGTTAAAGTGTTTCACAATTTTGTTTATAATGGTCTGATGTGACTAGGTAATACACCAAATGAATTATTTACCTTTAACTATAAAAGAAGCATTTGTTTCACTTGATCTTGAAAATTATTAATGATAAATGTTTTTCATTGAGCAGATTTTTACATCATGTCTAACGTTGTCATTTTAGGTTCAGGTATTGTTGGTTTATATACCGCTTATTCATTAATTAATTATTCAAAAGTAACTCCATCAAAAGTTAAAGTTATTGCAGAATATCTGCCAGGTGATTCATCAATCAATTTTACTTCACCGTGGGCTGGCGGTAACTTTTCATGTATTTCACCTAATGATCCAGATACATTGTTCTATGACAAATTTACTTACACTCATTTAGCAGAGCTGTTGAAGAAGTTTGGCCCAAATTGTGGTTTGGACATGAAGCCAAGTACTGAATATTGGGATGTTTACCCTGGTGATGATAAGATCATTTCATTAAAAGCTTACTTAAAAGATTTTAATGTCATTTCAAACAGTGAATTACCACCGGGTGTTGCATTTGGTATTACATTTACAACTTGGAATTTTTACTGTCCATTATTTATTGCAAATTTTAGAAAGTATCTTGAAAAATTAGGTGTTGAGTTCAAAAGACAAAAATTAACTCATATTTCACAAGCTTACTTACCTGGTACAATTGCAGTTTTTAATTGCACTGGTTTAGGGGCATTCTCTCTTTCCGGTGTTAAAGATTCTAAGGTGTATCCAACAAGAGGTCAAGTTTTAGTTGTTAAAGCTCCACATGTTCAAGAAAACAGAATGAGGTGGGGTGCTGATTATGCAACATATATTATTCCAAGGCCACATTCGAAGGGTCAATTAATTTTAGGTGGTTTTTTACAAAAAGATAACTGGACAGGTGATACATTTGAGACAGAAACTGATGATATCATCAAAAGAACCACTGAATTATTGCCAAAAATTGTTGACAGACCGATAGAAATTCTAGGTGTTGCAGCTGGTTTAAGACCAAGTAGATATGGTGGTGCAAGGATTGAAGCTGAAGTAGTTGACAATAAATTATTGGTCCATAACTATGGCGCTGGTGGATATGGTTATCAGGCTGGTTTTGGTATGGCTTATAGAGCTGCAGAATTATTTAAACAAAACAAAAAGCTTTCTGCTAAATTATAGTTATTCTAGGTCGCTGTTACTATGTATTCCCTATTGTTATTTTTAATAAATTTTTTTATCTAGAATATAATTACACTTTAAAATCTTTTATTTCTACGTGACAAAAAAATACATGATTTCTAGCACCGTCTGAAAAAGTTAAGATATTACCAATATCTCCATGAATCAATAACACTGCAACCAATAGCATTTTCAATGGAACTCGTACTTTCAAATCCAATGAAATTTTCAACTGTCATATAATTCAAAACTTTTTCTTCTGGATTAATTAATAATCCAGCACCTCTACCTCCTAACGTTGTTTTGAAGGTTTCAAAACCATTTTGCTTAAATTTGGCTAACAATTTTTCATAATCATTAGGATTAATTTCATCATTTAAAAATGTAATAGCACAACCACCACCGCCTGCACCGGTAAGTTTAGTTTCACCCATTTGTAATTCATCACAATACAACTTAATTCTTTCTAAATTTGGATGTGACACACCTAATGAAACTAATAAACCATGATTTATTCTAATTAATTCCATTAATCTGCTCTTGGAATCTTTATCAAAAAATGGACGTAACATTAAATTATATGCCTCCCTTGCAATTGCATCCAAAGATTCTAAAATACAACCAGTTGTTTTCGGAAAATCATTAACAATTCTAGCAACATTTGCTACTAAATCAGCAGTCCTTCTTGGGGTTTTCGTATTTGTTAAAAGTAGATTAATTGATGGTAAGTTTCTCATTGAAGTTCTAACACTTGGCATTGCATTTGCCATTCTTTGAAACATAACTGCACCACCATGGGTTGCAACTGCATTGTCAATACCACTTGGGTTACCATGAATACATTTTTCACCCATATATGACCATGAATCAATAAACAAGCATTCGTCAGAATCTTTAACAATTTTTGAGGTGCTATCTAACGTCGCAGCTTTAATATGATCACCAATATATGCAAATCCACTTGCAAGACAAACTGCAATAGATGCAGATGAACCCAACCCTGCACCAATTGGTAGTGTTGATCTAACAGTAAATGTGACACCTGAATCAATAGAATCGTGACATAATGATACAAATAAATATAAGAAGCAGTAAGCTGCAGCATAATGTAATGGTGATGTTATCATTGTTAATAATGGTGTTAAACCATTAACTAATTCAGCATTGAGCTCTTCACCTGCTGGTGGTCTTCCTTGTTCATGCGTTGATAAATACCACGGTAAATCTGATTTTTTCCAGTGATGTTTTAATCCAATATCGGGGAATTCCAGATAAATATTCTCATCTGAATCCTCTTTATTTTTAGTGACTAAGAGATAAGTTCTTAAAGATAAAGCAGCAGCAATTGCGGGCTATTACAAAGGTTTTAAAGTGGATGTTAGTATTTCAGTTATTGGTAATTGACAAAATTTCGTGTTTCTTCAATTTTTCAATGATTTTGCAAACCTACCTTGTTATAAACTGCAGAGTGTTCCCCAAAAAGAATGACTTTACCTGGAGCACTTGTCAAAAATGGATACTGGGTCATTATAAATGCTTTGGTACAAAACTTTTGTGTGTTTTTTCAAACTGGCTCAGCTTTGTAAGGTAACTTCCATTTTATATACGAGCCATCATTTACACAAATTCACACTGACACAAAACAGTAGTCGCGTCCGTGCACCGCACATCATTGCAATTCTAAATTTTTCACACTGCCTGAAAAAAAATTAAAATTTTTATTTAACACTGATAATTTCAATTCAGTAAAGGTGAATAAGGACTTTATTGATTGGGAAAACAAACATCTTTATAACCAACCAGCAATGGCAGAATCATACGAAGCAACTAAAGATCAAATTAAGGTGAAGTTTTTTACTAGAGATGAAGACGAATCGTTACATTGTTCATCAAACCCAATCTATATTCCAGTATCCTTAAAAAGATTTGGTTTATCAGAAATTGTTAATCATTTATTAGAAACTGAGAGCCCAGTTCCATTTGAATTTTTAGTCGATGGAACCATCCTTAAAACAGATTTACATGAGTATTTAGTGAATAATGGTTTATCCACAGAAGCATTTCTAACATTGGAATATACAAGAGCAGTTTTACCACCAAAATTTTTATCCAGTTTTAATAATGATGATTGGCTTTCATCAATAGACTCGATAGGTTCGATGGAATTAAGTAATGGTAATGGTGGTACAATTGTCAGTCCTCCAAAGATTTTAACTGGTTCATATGATGGTATTGTTCGAATTTATAATGCGTCAGGTAAAGTTGAAACACAACTTACAGGACATTCACAACCAGTTAAAGCAGTCAAATTTGTAAGTCCAACTAAATTTATTACTGCTGGTATGGATAGATCAATCAGATTATGGAGGGCAGGTGCTATAGGTGATGAAGATATTGATAAAGATACACAGGCTGGTCATACATTTGCGTTATTAGATTACCATACTAGTACAGTTTCAACTTTAGATTTACATTTAAAAACTAATAGAATACTTTCAGGTTCTTATGATAATTCTATTGCATTATGGTCGACTAATCCAAAGGAAATGAATAGTTCTGATCCAATAGATGTATCTGATAGATTGTCATCAGCTTCAAGAAAGAGATTAAAATTAGCTGTAAAAGATTCATCAATTAGAAGAAAGGCACCATTATCTGTTTTGGAATCACATCGTGGTCCAGTTGAAGGTGTTCTATTTGACGAAAATGATTCAACTATTGGTTACTCCGTTTCACAAGATCATACAATTAAAACATGGGATTTGATGACTTCACGTTGTGTTGATACAAAGCAAACAAATTATTCATTGTTATCATTAGTTGCATTGAAAAATATGAATCTTTTAGCTACTGGTTCAGCTGCAAGACATATAAATTTACATGATCCAAGATCTTCAAAAGTTACTACCAGTCAACTTATTGGTCACACAAATTTTGTTGTCTCTTTGGCAACAACTGATAACGAATATATGCTTATTTCTGGTTCTCATGATGGCACTGCCAAGATTTGGGATATTAGGGCTAATAAAGCAATGTATACAATTACCAGACAATCCGAAGAAAAAAAGAGTAAAGTATTTGCAGTTAGTTGGGAAAAAGAGATTGGTATTATGAGTACAGGTAGTGATAAGAAACTTCAAATAAATTCAAGTGCTGAATTTAAGTAACTAGAATGCATCTATGAGCATTAATTATAATAAATAAAAACTATTCTAAATATTTATATCCATAAGAGTAAAAATAATTTACGATTCCATCTTTTCAGCTGACCACATTGTCACATTGTAATAACCTTGCCACAAACCCTTTTTGTCGGTTAAGTAGCCTAATAGCTTTGGCTCTTGTTCATCAGTAATTTTCCAACCCATGCTTTTAACAAGAATTTTCAATTCCTCATCACAAATTTCAATTTTAGCAGCAGTGCCGTATTTTAGAGGACCTAAGTTAATCCATTTTTTTTGACCTGTAAACTGAGATGAAAGCCTATTAATTGCTTGTAAGTATTCTATTAAGTTTTCTGCTGTGTCAAGAAAAAAACAAGTAACAAAAACCAAATTATCTGCGCTTTCATTAACTTTTAAATTGGATTCAATGTCAAATTTAGTAAAATCTGCAGTGTGAATTGATAAATTTTCAGGTTTTGTTAGAGAATGTAAAATAGTGACAGGTCTAATTTGATCATCTAACTTAACATGATTTGAATATGTATGTAAATATGGATAGACATTTAAATTCTTTTCCTCAATTTTATAATACAAGAATTCATTCATTAAAACCATTAACCATGAAAACTCAACTGCATGAACCGATGAAAAATTCATATCTTCAGCTAATGTATGAGCAACTTTTCCCAAACCTGAACCAGGCACAATTGCAATTGTATTTTTATTATTTAAACCTTTACATTGGTCTTTGATATAATCTAATAAAGGAGTAACTTCCTCACATGGCTGAACTGCCCAGTCACGGGCATAGTGACATAACCCTTCGACAACCCTATAATAATTATTTCTTTTTGAACGTTTTGCTTGTTCCTCAACAAGTTTTAATTCATGGTCTTCAATATTATATTTTTCAATTGATTTGGTGACGACGGTTGATAAAATTTGATTATTTTTTTCAAAATACTTATCAATTAGGTTTAATTTCTTTGGATAATCAATAGGTCTTGCCAATTTTTGTTGATATAGTGACATTTGCCTAAATAATATTCTACGTTTATTGTTCCATTTATAAGCATTATCGAGATATGTTTTAATATCATAAACAGAATTTAATAAATCTTGACGTTCTTTTGATAACTTGAAATCTTCAATTTTGTGAATTTCAAATGCATATTTTGTAACTTGTCTTTTTAAACTTTGAAACATTTTTGTTTGGTTTAATACAGCTGTGAATAATAAGGTACAAATAATAATTGGAATTCTATTTGATAAAAAGGATGTTAACAATAAAAAAAGTATAAGTATGATAGATGTTCTAGAAATAAAAATTGAAGCTTCGTGCAATGTTTCTTGATTTAAGTTAACTCTGGGCATTCTAGTGTTCCATTAAAAAAACGGATGGAGAGGATATTTATACACTAGGGTCAAAACAAAAAACAAAAAAACCTTGATGGTGGCAGTGACAAAAGTTTGGCTTCAAGTAGTCTCGTTTTTTGAATTTTTTTTTTACCTTTGATGATAAAGAAAATGAAACCTTTTTCAATCCAATTTTACTAAAATGTCGAAAGTTATTAGTATCGGAACAGACATTCATCAACTGAGTCGATTTTTAACAATATTGCAAAGGAATGGGCCATTAACAACATATAAAACGAAAAGATTCAGTGAACGAATTCTTAATCCAACTTATGAACTTCCAATATTTGAAAATTTTAAATCAAATAATAACATTGAACAATGTGCACGAATTTTATCTGTTTCATGGTGTATTAAAGAATCAATTTATAAAACTTTAGATAATGATGATCAAAAGGGATTTATTATGAACCAATGGTATAAAATAAATGATAAAAGGGGTAGACCAATGGTAGGATTCGAAAATTATGATAAGGAAGAAGAATTTTTATGTTCAATAAGTCATGACGGTGATTTAGTTAGTTCATTTGTTTTACGACAGCACAAGTAAGCACATTTAATATGCGTCCTATAACGTTAGCAATGTTATAAAAAATTAAATAGATTAAAGAATTGTATTTTATATAGTATGTCTAGAAAATATTGAACATAGATTTTACTTAATCTATTCCCATTCAACAGTTGCAGGTGGTTTAGAAGTAATATCATAAGTAACTCTAGCAACACCATCAACTTCGTTAACAATTCTTGACGCAACCTTCTTTAAGAATTTAGCATCAAAAATAAACCAATCAGCGGTCATGAAATCAGTAGTTTCAATTGCTCTTAAAGCAATAACTTGCTCATAGGTTCTTTGATCACCAACAACACCAACAGATTTAACTGGTAAAAGTGCGGCAAAAGCTTGAGAAATTTGGTTGTATAGACCATGAGCTCTGATTTCTTCAATGAAAATATAATCGGCTTCTCTTGCAATTTTAACTTGAGCAGGGGTAACTTCACCTAAAACTCTAATACCAATACCAGGACCTGGGAAAGGATGTCTCCAAATTAACTCATCTGGAATGTTTAAAATTTTACCTAAGTTTCTAACTTCGTCCTTGAATAATTCTCTTAATGGTTCAATTAATTTCAATTTCATATCTTCCAATAAACCACCAACATTATGATGGGTCTTAATAGTTTGAGATGGACCCTTGAAAGAAATTGATTCAATAACATCTGGATATAAAGTACCTTGTAATAAGTATTCAACTTCAGAACCATCTTTTGGTTTAATTTCAGCTGCAATTCTTTCAAAAACGTGAATAAAGGTATTACCAATAATCTTTCTCTTTTTTTCTGGATCAGTGATACCTTTTAATTTACTTAAGAATTCATCACCAGCTTCAACAACAGTCAGATTAATACCTAAACCCTCATCTAAGTTCTTCTTAACATTAATGGTTTCGTTTTTTCTCATTAAACCATTATCAACGTAAATAGCATGGAATCTGTCACCAATTGCTTCTTTCATTAATTTAGCACCAACAGTAGAGTCAACACCACCGGAAACAGCACCAATGACTTCAGCAGTTGGACCAACTAATTTTCTGATTCTCTTGATTTCAGATTCAATGAAATTTTCCATAGTCCAGTTTTGTTTAGCATTACAAATACTGATAGCAAAGTTCTTTAATAAAATCTTACCTTGTAAAGAATGGGTAACTTCTGGATGGAATTGTAAACCAAAAATTGCTTGTTCAGTATGTGCAATACCTGCATATGGAGAGTTACCAGATTTGGCGATAGTTTTAAAACCAGTTGGAAGTGCAGTCAATTTATCATGATGTGACATCCAAACTTGAGAGTCTTCAACGCCCTTTAATAAAGAACATGATTCATCAACAATTTCAAGGACAGCTGGACCGTATTCTCTCTTTTCACCTCTACCAACACCTTTACCGTTAATCCATGCCAGTTCTTGCATACCATAACAAATACCTAGCACTGGAACATTTAAATCAAAAACAGCTGGATCAACATGTGGAGCACCATCTTCAAAAACGGAATATGGACCACCAGAAAGAATAACACCAACTGGTTTAAAGTGTAATTCACTGATTTTTTGAGTACATGGTAACATTTCAGCGTAAACATTGAATTCTCTTAATCTTCTAATAATTAAATGAGAATATTGGGAACCAAAGTCAAGGACTAAAATGGTGTCAAAAAGTTGGTTTGCCGCAATTTCTTCAGTGGACATTTTTACTTTTGTTAATGAAGCTAACTAAGCTGGATACTACAAACTACAACAGCAATCGAAGCAAAAAAGCGAAGTAAGAGCATGTAAGAAAGTGACTAAATCACAACGGAAAAAAATTTTCAAGATTTCTTGAGAAATGAAAAAATGAAAAAATCAAAAAATCAAAAAATCAAAAAATCAAAAAATCAAAAAATCAAAAAATCAAAAAATCAAAAAATCAAAAAAAAATCAAAAATCAATCGGGAGTCATATTTTGCCCAAACTAAGATTATTACCGGATTTGTTTGGTTCGTGTCTTTAATGTGAATTTGTTGCAAAAAAAGATCCGGTTATGGCAGTAGTACAAATAGAGCTTAGTTTGCGAATTCCTAGCTTCTGTAACTATAAATTAATGATGCTTATATAAGGAAGATTCTAACGTTTAGTAATATTTTTTTTTTAGGAAGTTCTGTTTCGATTTCTTATATATTTTTAATTAGAAACAAAATAATGTTGTTTTTAAGCAGTCTTGAATTGTTAATGAGCTCTATACCTCTTTAAAAGTAACTATATGTGATTATAAACTTAATATGTTCAAAAGGTACTCCAGTCAAATAACTTTTTTGATCTGTACTACAACAAAATTTTTGTCATGAGGGTTTTTTACATATGATTTAGGCGTTTGTATTATGTTTTGTTGAAAGAATTCGGCTATTAGAATTTACAACTATTTTTTTTGACAAACATTCGTCATCCAGCAAAATGAAACGTGGATTATTAATTGCCGTTGAAGGTCTTGATCGTACAGGAAAAACTACACAGACAGAAATCTTACTTAGTAAATTAACTGAATTAAAAATCAAACACAAATTAATCAAATTCCCACAAAGAGAGACAGAAATTGGCAAGTTGATTAATAGATACTTAATTGACAAATCATTTGAATTGAGTGATCAAGCTGCACATTTATTATTTAGTGCCAACAGGTGGGAACTAGTCAATGAAATTAAAGATAACTTAAATGGTGGGATAACGATTATATTAGATAGATATGTTTATTCTGGGGTTGCGTACTCCTCAGCTAAAGGATTAAATTTTGATTGGTGTTTAAGTCCTGATAAAGGATTACCAAGACCCGACATAACCATTTTCCTTAAATTTGAAAATCAAGAAAATTCAAATAGATCAGGATTTGGTGATGAAAGATATGAAGTTGTTGAATTTCAAGAAAAGGTTAAACTAATTTTTGAAAATTTTAGCTCAAATGATGAATGGAATCCACTTTATGTAGATGGATTAAATAAAGAACAAGTTCATGAAAAAATTTGGAAAATTTTAGATTCAATGGTAAAAGGAACTGATAATGAAGTTAATTATTTCTAGAAAGTAATTTGATTATATAGTTTTTGAAAAATCTACCGACTTGAAGTTTAAAATCACGTATTATTATATAAAACTAAAAAAATATAGGATACATAGATACTAATAAAATACACAGGCATGAAAAAAAATATAATTTGCTAATAGGTGAATGAAGGAGAGACAACGAACATCAAAAAGGTATTAAAAAAAATGAACATAAATTGAAAAATTTAAATTCTCCTTTTGGAATTAATTAGTAATTTAATTATATCAATTCAAAAAGATAGATGATAATAATAACTTTGCTTGTTTTTCTAAGTATTCATTCATTTTATACAAATGCTAAGTTTGCATAAAGTGCTAAAATTGAAGTAAAAAGGGCATCAAGTAATACCCCATTACCAAAAATGTCTCTAAAACGCAAAGTTGCAACGAAAACAAAATGTTTAAAAGCTTCAGAACTAATGTTACCTAATGAAAAAGCATATTTAATTTCATCTTTAACACTTGGGAAATTAACATCAGTCTTAAAAATAATAATTGCTATGAATAATTTCGCAACGGATTCAGTAAATGCATCTCTATCAAAATCATAAGTAAAATTAACGTAGTATGAGAAAACTCTTGGTAAAGCCTTAAAAATTGAAAACCAAAGAATGACAGTTGACACGTTAGCAATACTAAAAGTTTCAACCGACAAGGATGGTAAATTTGAAACATATGATGGAATTAAAGATAAAACGCTTGATGGTAAATATGTTGAAATTGGTGTAGATTTCCCAACTGAACATAATAAAACTGCAGTTTCAATATAAAAGGTTAAGTCATTGAGTGTATATGGATCACCTAAATAATCTCTAATTTCATAATTTTTGATCTCTAAATATTCTAAGAAATGTTTATGAGTGATAGCTTGGCGTAAATTAGTGTAATGTTCAATTTCAAAATCATCATCATCATCTTCTTCTTCATCATGATTTTCATCATCAACTTGACTTTCCTCTTCATCTTCAACCTCACTTTCCTCTTCATCATTCGCATCTTCAGTTTCTTCTTCATCAACAACTTCTTCAATAACATCAACTTCTTTAACGTCTCCATCATCACTTTCGACAAAAACTGTTTTCTTTGGAGATAGAATCTTTGACAAAACAGCAAACTCATAGTACTTAGAGTTTTCATCAAATCTATCACCATTTTCAGTGAAATAATCTTTGACAACTTCATAAATATCTTTTTTAACTTTGCAATCAGAGATATCTATATTTAAATCTTCTGCGATTTCGACCAATTGGCCCTTTGTTTTCTTGGAGAGTGTAGACATCACAAAATTTGAGTAGATAGACGTAGATTAAGTATGCAGCAAAACGTGGAACACGTCAGAAGAGGAGAAAGAAGACCAAAATTTATTAAAATAAACGATCAAAACAAACAGGAGAAAATTCAAAACAATACTTTCCCCTGCCCTCATTAAATACAGAAATCATACTCAAAAATTTCTATAAAATGCGACATGTTTCTTGTTGTGTTTGTTTATCTTTTGCCCAATTGGGAAGGTAGTTTCAGATAAGTTTCAGTACCTTAATCTCCTTTATTCATTAAGCAGCTACACACTACACACATTGGATCGATAAAGCCAGTAGTTTGCACGAACCGAGTCAAGTTTTATTGCAAGAAGTTTGTATACTTCCCTCTCCCTCGCAAGGGCACCCTCTTGATGGTATATCTGAGAGAGTAGTTCAAATGCTGGAACGGATACACGATTAGCATTTTGATCAAGATGTTCTTCATCAATAGATTCACTGTATTTAACTACCAGCGGCTTAATTTTGTTACTGATGTCATCCGTTGTACTTTCTGAATAAAGAAATTTCATATAATTCCATGATGATGGATTAGTGATTGCTTCTTCTACTTTACTAATAGTGTAATCAATTTCACTGCTAACGTTATCATGGGTGAATTTCTTATCTCCAAATATAACAAAATGTCTAAAATTCCACGCTGAATTATTTCTTATGTCTCTTATAATCATATTGTCAGTAAAATCAATTTCAGTTTTATTTCTGAAAAGCTGGAAGTGTTGAACCAACCAACGTTTATATGACCAGACATGATAATTTTTTTCATCATTGTCCAACATTTCACCAACGATCTCAAATTCTTCATTTAGATTATATTTACTCTTATCATCTTTATACTTCAATTGAATTAGTAAATCAATAATTCTTCCACGATAATTCCAAATCTGATAATTTTTTTCATTATTAATAGCCATTGTTGAACACCATGCCAACTCTTCATCAAGTGTATATTCATTACAACTAACTAATTTTTCAACAATTCGATATTTATATTCCCAAACTGTATAGTGTGCAGGAACTAAACTAATTGCTTTACATGTAACATAAAGGGCTCTTTTGGATAGTTCGCCGCTTTTCAGCAGTGCTTTTAAATAAGAAAAAACTATTTGAAATTCTTGTGTATATAAAATCTTACATAGAACAACATCTTTAAAGTCTTCTGAATCATCCATGTCCGGAAGTAATGTGATGTCATCAAATTGGAATTCATCATTATTCATTAAACTTTGTTCATTATCCATTCTACTGTATCTTGCCAGAAACCTTTCACAAAAAAAATGCTTCTTATCATTTGAAAAGATGAAATAAAGAAATAAAGCTTCAAAAAACTATCCCTAAAACTTAAAACTCAAAATTTACAATACATGTCTCACCGAGAAAATTTTCCATTTTCGGACATTTCAATAATTTTTATATTTTATAGTTTTTATTATCTTCCCTTTTTTACATAGTTAAAATTTACAAATTTAAGATATAATATGTTATGCCATTCCCAACTTTACTTTGCAATCATCACAATACCATTCTCCTTTTGGAAGTTCTTTCAATCCTGTGCATGGTAAATGGAACCATTCTTTTTCACAATGTTCACCATCACAACCAACCATTTCACCATATGAAACTTGTTGACAATAACAATAAAGTGGTTCACCATCGTAATTATTTGGTGATGTAGGAACATCCTTTTCTGCGTCTTTCTTTATTTTTGAGCTACGCGTTCCATGGTCTGAGTGATCTGATGTGCCGCTACCATTTCTACCTCTACCTGTTCGACTATTTTCATTATTAATATTATTGTTGATGTTACTAGTAGCTGAAATATTGCCATTATTTATATTTGCTCCACCAAAGTCTCTTCTCGATTCCTTTTTAGACTTGATCTTTTTGGTGGATTGTCCATTTGATCCATTTATATTAGTATTATTGATATTGCCATTTTTTCCATTAGGATTATTATACTCATCATCAGCAACACCATTTTTTCTTTTTTTAGAAGCTGCTCCGTTATAATGATTGTTCGAAAGTGGATTATTAAAATTATTGTTTGTTGAGTTGTAAACATTTTGATGAATTCTCGATTCTTTTCTACCTTTTGTACTTTTACGTGACGGTCCGGATGAATCTTCTGCGGCTGTATTTTCGTAATCATCTTCAATTCCGCTACCAGTTTTAGCTTTTTTAGCAGCTAATGCTTCTCTTCTACTTTCACTACGTTGTTGTTGAGCGGTTTTTGGCTCACTTACCTTCATACATGGTTCCCACATAGGTCCAATTCTGATAATTTCAGGTATTTCATTATTGATAAGTATTTCGTATGATTGATCCATTTTTTTAACATATTTTCTTACTTGATCAGATGCAATTGTTGCAACATGCATTTTTTCTTCTAAGCATGGCATAATTTCTTTAATACAATCTCTTATTCTTGTCAATAATAAACCTCTTTTTGGATGATTTTTTCTCATTGTTAAAAACCTTTTAATGTATGCTTTTAAATGTGGGACTGTATAAACACATTTCGCCTCAATTTCCTTCAATAAAGTAAAATAACTTATGATGCTTTGTGGAAAAGCATTTAATGAATCAGTCATTTCATTTAATCCAAGACAAATATCGGATGGTTGGGCATTTGATACTGTTTGAACAATATGTTTAGCATTTTCTTTTTCTTCCATGCTTTGTTTCTGCTTTTTTTCAATAAGTCTACGAGACTTATTCCGAGGTGGTAAGTTTTCAAAAGCCATTGTTAATATTGCTGATGTTATTTTTAAACGATTTTCTAGATTATAACTTTCCGATTTTATCATTAGACAAAAACAGGGGATGAGAAAAAAAAGAGAATTTGGATTTTGGTATTATTATCTTGATAAATCCGTGCACCGTACAAACATTGTTAGACTTTTCCATTTTAGGTAATTATAAGTAGAAGATTTATATTTTCCGTTTTCTTTAGTTCATCCTAAAAAAATACATAATAGCTGCCATGTGGAAATCTCGAACAATAGGAAGTCTTGCAAAATACAGATGGCATTTTCAAATGAAAAGGTTCAACTCCTCAAGTAGTATACCTTTGATTTCCCCATTACTTAACCATAGAATGCTTGGAAAATCACATTTTATGACAAACATCGATGAAGAAACTATTTTGGAATTATTGCAAAATATATCAATTAATCCAATACCCAAGTCTAACTATCTTTATCTTAATTTTACTGAATTTCCAAGAAAGAAAAATTTACCATCTTTGCCGACTGATGAAAGTCAAGAATGTCTTACCAAGTACATAACTCAGTTAACAACCTTTCGGTATCCACGCCATTTCATCAAACAAATAGATAATATACTATTGACAATTTTAGAATCTAATCCTACGAAACTAACTAAAAGTGATTTTTTGAAAATTATACTGTTTCAACACTATACCGCAAATGATAGGAGCAAATTTAGGACATTATCATTAATGAGTGATAAAACAGAAATCAAACAGGATATTGATTTTGATAATATTTTATTATCAGAAACCCAACGACCATCGAATTATAAATTTATAATTGAAAGATTAGAATATTTAACTGACAGACAGAAGTCAGCAAATATAAACACTTGGTATTATCTTTTTAATGCATTCAAAAACCCTGAACCCAAAATAAAAATGCTAGAGATCATGGAAAATTTGGATATGTCTTTAAAACCAATATTGCTATCTTTATCATCAGTTAAGGATCATTTATCAACTGATCTATTATTAAATATCTACAAAAATGAAGGGATTTCTGTTGAGAATAATAACTTAACACCAAAATTATTCAACCAATTAATTGCAAGTTATTTAAAGGAAGACATGGTAAAAGAAGCATGGGACTTTGTTATTTCAGATAAAAGGTTTTGCCCAATGATAACTAGTGGCTTATTTGTTGTTTTTACGAATCACTTTTTAAAAAAAAATCAATTAGGTTACGCTTTTGCGTTTTCAAAGTTCCTGTTTTCAAACTATAAAATTGTTACATTTCCAATTTTAAATAGTATGATTTTAAACGTTTACCTAGTTGAGTGTGAATATTTTGATAACTGGTTAACGGTTTTACGATTAGTTTATCCTAAAAAAGATGATAGATCTGGTTTTGTGAACACAAAGACAGTCTCATACTTAAATGATTACTGTAATATACACAAAATTGATAATATTTTTGATATAATGACAAAACACGACAAAAACATAAAGTATAAAATAATAAGTGATTTAGTTTGGGATAAAGGAACTCCGATATTCAATTTTGATGAAAATACAGAAAGTTTTAAAAAAGTTGCAAATTTGTTAAATCAAACGAAATAATTAAATTATATATTACCTTTTTCAAGTAAATTCATTTATTTATAAACCTCAGATTGTACAGAGTAGAATGGAAGGATTTGTCGTATTATTTTTATACTTTTTATTCCTAAGATATTTTCAATACGAAAGAAAATTAACATAAATTTAACGGAAAAACAAAAAAAAACAAAAAACATATTATACATATCATAGCAAATAAAACATAATAATATAAAAGAAATAACCTGAGCCATGTGTAAAGTGTGGTTGATAATTAAACACATTAATCGTAAAGTAGTGAACATCAATTATAACAAAAAACGTTTAGTTCTGTCGAAATCTTTTGTTTGAAATAGCAATGTTATTTATAGAAGGGTCTTCTAATTCTTCATTGGTAGATCTTCTTTTTCTATCGATAATTTGATTTGGTATCGGGAAATTCGTGGATTCAAGCGGTGTTTGTCCAAGTACGGGTGATTGAATAGGAATAGATGTATCTAATGGCGTTATACTAGGAGCAGGTATATTTAATTGTGGTGTTGAAATAGTTGGTGTTTGGATTGGGGTATCTGCAGATATAAAATTTTCAACATTATTAAAATCAATCGGGGTTGGTGTCATACTTAAATCTAACGGTTGTTGTAAGAAGTCATCAACTTCAAAATTATCATTCAATGGATCAGTTTCTAAATTATCATTATATTTTGTAAGCCAATCGTTAACTTGCTTCAAGGCTCCTTGATTTTTATGCAATTGTTGTTGTATATTACCCATTATTTGCGCACTTTGTCCTTGTTGCCTGAATTCATTGTTTGATGTTTTGTTATTGGAGGAATACACTGCAGCACCCGATGAAGCGTCTAAATCGTTTGGAACCGGTTGTGAAATCGTCGAAGGAATGGAATGTACCATTACCTGTGACGGAGCAGAACCCATGGAACCCATGGAACCCACAGAACCCACAGAGCCCATTGAACCCATAGAACGCATAGAATTCATCGAACCCACAGGAGCCATTTGTTGTGTTTGGATTGTTTGTGACGAGTGTTCCTGATTTTGATAGTTATTTGATGGGGTGACATGTGTTAATGGTGAAACTTGATTTGAATGATTATTTATGGATTGTTGAATGATGTGCTCACTAACGTTAGAATCGTTACCACCATGATTCTGCATTTCTTGACCATTTGAAGATGATGAAGCTGAAATCCTGGGGTTAAAATAAGTTGGATTATTTGCAATAGTAATCCTTTGTTGTGGTTCTAATAAGTTGTTTGGTTGAGAAAATTGTCTTGGTGTATCAGCATAATCAGGAACATGTTGAACATATGAATCAAAATTTCTATTTTCTGGCCCTCTATGAATCTCTTGAATTGAACTATCCGCATTTTCTACATCCGATGGTTTATAACCTAAATTATTCATTCTTAACTCATTCAATCTTCCGCAATCAGTACTACGTCTTGAATTAGAGGAAGCTTCACTTATTGCATCGTTTGATCTGTTTGTGAGCATCAATTGCTTTCTTAAATTATTTTGCAATTGATAATTCACATTTGGTTGCCGTGGATTGTAGTACCTATTTTGTTGGTTAAAAGGAAAATGATCGTGGTCATTAATATTATTTGGTTGATTATAAATCTGTTGTTGTTGGTGAGGCGGAACAGGTTGTGGGTAATGTCGATGATCAAAGTTGTTTTTATGTACATGGTTTGGATAATTTGAATCTAAACCTGAATTTGTATAATGTTGAGTTTGTAATGCTAAATCGTCACTCCCATTATTATGATTGGGATAATAATAACCAGTACGTGAAGCTACAGGACTGTAAGGGCCATTCATTCCAATCGGTTCAACACCATTTAAATTATTCATTTGCTCTAATAATTTTGAAGTATTGTTACCATAAATACTTGCTAAAAATCTCATAATTTTTTCTAAAGTTTCGGATTGAATTTTATGACGTTCTCTTGCAACAAAGTTTTCTTTCCATAACATCTCATTATCTTGCCTAACTCTTCTTAAATCTTCAGATATCAACAACTGATTTCTTTTCATTTGCTCTAATTGGGTCACCATATATTTAATATCAACTTCGTCTTCTTCTCCCTCCTTTGCTGGTTTATTTCTAATAATGCTATCTAGTAAATCTTCCCTATCTCTAATAAAATTTGGATTCTCAAACTGCCATATTTCTTCACTATTTGCTAATGAACCGGAGGTTGCATCTTGCATTTTATGCCAGCCATACATATTTAATTGTCTAACAAATGAAGCAAAATTATTATGTTTAAAATATTTTGGTAAAACAAATTTCATAAAATTCTCTCTATCATTAACTTGAAAAGCTTTACCATCATTAATCCATGATATAAAATGACTATTTGATGAATCATTTATCATTTTCCACAATTTTACAACAAAGGCAGGTCTTTTTTGTGGTTGGGAACCAATGGCCTTTTTAGGTTTCGGCTTTTTAAATGTACCAACTGAGTTATTGTTGTTTAAATTCGAAATCATGTCTTTTTTCTTTTCATTTTCTTTAGCAATATTATTACTAGATACTAGCTCTAATATTTGATTTTCCATATCTTTATCATCGACTGGATCTGACTCTTTTGAATATAAATTATTCTCTAATTCAAGATCTTTCAATAAATCACCACCAATTTCATTATTGCTTGGAATCTGGGCAATTTTTGGTTGTAATCTATCAATATTATTGTCACTAGATTTATAATAATTAGAAAGTGAGTAAGTGTCAGATGCATTTTGATGAGACTTTGAATGTTCATCAGGATTTAAAGGTGTTAAATTTTCCATACATTGACTTGGTGACATATTGCTCATAGGAGAATTAATAATTGGAGTTTTGGTGATTTTACTTGTATTCAGTTGCATTTCTTTTGGTGTTAAAGTAGAGATGTTTGAATAATTAGTGTCAACTAATAAGGGATCCCCAGAAATCGGATTTGCACCCACCGTAGTAACTTTTGCTCCATTGTGATTACTTTTTAGAGGCTGATTTGATTGGTTAAGATTTGACATTTGGTATGCCATATGTAACTCTTGATTGTTTGTTGAACCCGGATCGTAATACGAAGCTTTTTTGTTAAATGGAAAACCAAAGTTTAGTCCGAGAGAGATGGTATAACCGATAATTTTAGTGGTTGCAATGTTGGATGACCAAAAAATGTCCAGTATCCCTTGATATGTGATATATGGTGCCTGAATCAGATATGAAAACTGAAAACTTCAACGAAAAATTTAGAAGGATGAGGTGCCAGCATTTCGTTTGGGAATACTGTTACATTTTGTTTTTATGGAAAGCGAGATATTTACATGATTTTTTTATCTATATAATTTTTTGTGGTCTTTTATTGTCGCAGTTTAGTTGCTACTTTTAATTTCGACAGAAACACCCCCATTTCTGTTTAAAATACGGCTACTGTCAATAGAAAGTTTGAGCTTACGTATAAGATCTCTGTTGATACTAGAAACGTCAACAACATCGCATTCTTCTGTAGGATCAGCCACGTAATAAGTATGTGTCTTTTGCCCAGAAACGTCTTCCTTTATGATCACAGCTTTTTCAGAACTGATATTATCTGTAAGGTACCCGCTATTTGATACAGAGTTGTAAATCTGTGTAATAGGAATTGTGTGTATTTTCAAAGTTTCACTAGGTTCTTGTTTATTATTAAATTTATTGTGTAATCTTCCCAACACTGAATTATTAACTTTAGTAATTGCAAATGTTTTATAATTACCATATTGTTCATTAATATTTGCACATCCATTATTATCAACAATAGATACTTTTTCACCATTTAATTTTTGTTTTAATTCTTTGATTGTTTCATTTAATTTAGTAAGATCGTTAGAACCAACAATAATCAAGTTATTGGCTGATTCATCGTTTCTGTTAATATTGTTCTTGTTAATATACACCTTTGTAATTAAACATAATTCATCCTGAAATTCAGTTAAAAGATTAAACAGTTTGTAATCATCTTTAGCATCAATATCGTTTTTAACACGAAGAATTTTTCCGTCTGGTAAAACACATTCAATTTCAGCAATATCAGATGCATCAAATTTATTATTTATTAATCTATTATTACTATTTGACAATTTGACACCACATTTAATGAAAAATAAATCAATTGCAGTAAGCTTATTATTCAGGATACCACCATTCAGTTTTTCTTTGACTTGGTTATTGTTCATATTATGGGAAAGTGATATATTTCCTTCACTGTTAGTATCAGCGGATTTGAACTTTTGAAAATCAATTAAAAATGTTAAACCATTTGTTTTAATTCTTGAAGTTTCACTATTTATTTGAACTTTAAATTCGTCACAATTTTTTAAAATATTGGAAACATCTTCAGTTGTTTCAGGATACCATACAAATGACTTACCTTCCCACTCTTTTGCATCTTTACCAAAAAAAACATCGTTGATGTTATCTTCGTCATTCATAATTTGAGAAATATCTTTACTACAAAATGATTCGTCAAATAATGATTCATTCTTACCATACTTCATGTCAACAGAAATTCCCTTCGTTTCTAGGATTCGTAATATACACCTTTTAAACATATCATATGCTTTATTCTCTCTCTCTTTATCATCTTTTTCATAGTCTTTCAAGATTTCGTAAGACGTTGTTGATCCCGATGGGAAGAGAGTCGCAGGCGGCGAAGTTAAAATACTGGTTTTACCTAATGTATAACCAGCGCCCATCGAACCAACAAGTAAAAATAGTTGAAATGCAAATGACGAATCAAATGGTGATGAAGATTTTTTATCACTTCCATTTGAGGATGATGAAGATGCAGTTTTAGAGGATGTCTTTAATCCAGTTCCAGTCTTGGTTGGACCCGTAATAATTGATCTTTTTCCAAACGTTGAAACTGCAGATTTTTTTAGATTGATAGTAAAAACACATCCATTAATTCTAAACATGCTGTTATTAAGCAATCAAGCGTTTCACTTTTTAATTATCTTGTTACTACATGTTTTATCATTATGACATTTGAATAAATTCATGTTGAAAACCCTCGAAAATACTCTGAATTGAAATCCACGTCGGTAGACGCAAAAGCCTGAGAGATCGGTTTATTATGTATCAAATACACAGCTAATAGGTATTACACAGTATATCAAGTAGTCTAAATACTCGCAAAATTAATTTGATCATTACTTTATGTACAGGGGACTAAAATATGTTTAGTCAAATAAATCACATGTTTTTCATAAAATTCTTCATTTTAATGTTTGCAACATTTTGCTTCTTGATGATTTTTCTGTTATATCTGAAAGGATCTTCTTTTTTCAACTGTTCAAGTTGTAAATCTTTATCAAGCACTCCCCAAAGCCATTCAGGATATTCTTCATCTTTCAGTGCAACAATTGGTTTACCGTTCTTATAAATGCTCAAGGTGATAGCGGTACCCTCCTTACAAGCAGATTGAAAAACCACACGGCTGGTACCAAAGCTTCTAACCACATGTCTAAACATATTGTATTGTTTCTAAAAAATATATCCTAAAGATATAAGACTTCCCTTTTTAACTACTAGAAAGAGTAAATGCTAAATGATAAAGCTTGAAATTTTCATTTCGTCGAGAGTTTCAACATGAAAAAATGCCAAGATGCTTACGTAATATTACACAGATTGTACAGTTAATGATGATAAATGGTATATGGACAAGTGAACTTCAAACATTGGGGAACGTAAATGGATTTAATTTACATGGATGACGCCTGTGTTTTTCATTATTCATTTCTAAAATATCCCATAAGCCGTGGATTTTGGAAGTATTGGGTATATATGAAAAACTTGCATAAGGTTTGTAATCGTTACCAGATTCCCAAAGTTTTACCCTTTTTAAATCAGCCATAATCATATCTATAAAATTTGGATCACCATTAAGATTTTCCAAAAAACCAAAGCGTTTTCCACCCAATTTTTGTAGCGTTTTCATGAAACAAGTATACATATATTGTGGAAGTTCATCTGTCTTTACTGAAATCGTTTCATTTTTTTTATTTTCATAGGAATACAATTTCAATTTTTGTCTAGTAAAAAATTCATAAACTTCCCTTTTCTTTTGAAAGAGGGGTATTATCAATCCAACAGTATCAATATAATCTCGATTATGTACATGATGGATGATTGCAAGCGAAAGCCAAAACTCTTTGTTTCGAATTGATTTTAAAATTAGATCACGCCAGTTTTTTGATGATTCTAATTCTCTATTCTTATTTATTTCAAAAATTGCCCTTGATCCATAATTTCCATCTGCTAGTAAATTAATGTAAATACTAAATGCTCTTTTTTTATCGTGGTCTGTATCTTGAATAATGTTTTTTTTAATAAGATACTTTAAAAATTTTTGGAATTTGGTCTTTGGTTTGTGCTGAATTTCTAAATTTATATAATCTTCACAAATATTCCATTTTAGGATTTCATGATCAACGCCTTCATTGATCAATATTTTTTCTACACTTAGCCTTTCTTTCGATGGTTGAATGATCAAAGTAATGAGAATTTTGGTTGTTGAATCAGTTGAGATTTTCCATTTTACAATACCCAATCGAAAATATAACTTTAGTAGTTTCTCCCTGATTTCACCATTTTGGATTTTACTTAATTTATAAATTAGAAGATGTAGTGTATCTCTATCTGGTAATATACCCAATTTTTCAAATTGATTTAAAATTTTGAAAATTTTTCTAATCATTCCATAATTACCAAAATACTTAATGAATTCATTCATTATTTCATTATCTACTAAACCTTCAAATTTGGAAATATTTTGAGATAATTCTAGTATCTGATTAAAAATCAGCCTTTCATTTCCAACAATATCATAACTATGATCAATTGAATTTATAAGTTTTAAATAATTTTTGAAACTCACTAAATTTAATTCATTTGGAAATTTTGGAATTTCATAATGATAGTCTTGTATTGAACCTTCATTTTGTATAACATTCTGAAAAAAATCCTTGATCAAACTATTTGCAATTTTATAATCATTATGCATACTAATTATTATTATATTTTTTAAAGTATCACTACTGTCAATGCTCTCGATTTTTTTTTCCATCAGTTTAGGATTATTATAAGACATCAGGGGAACTTTTTTTTCCCTAAATGTGTCCCTTCTGAAACCTGAAATATTCATATTATTATCGTTTATATTTAGCTCTTCCTCATCCAGTATTGCAAAACTGTGAAATTGATGATTATCTTTAGAGTTTGAGAGATCCTCATGTTGAACTAAAAAGCCTTCGTCTGATAATTTTAATGACTTAAATTCCGAATTCTGAAATACACTATCCTGGAAAATATTTAAATCATTTTCAATTCGAAATAAATCTGAGTTAGTAGTTAAATCGAGATTAATATGTTCCGTATCCTTGTTAACTCTATTCTTCAAATTTGGATTCATTATATTTGAAGTGGTAGATTGAAACCTTCGAAATTTGAAAAACAAACAAAAATTTCGGTGCTGTCGTATCTGTACTTTCAGGAACAATAAGGACATTCTCTAGTAACTGTATATATCCTTTCCTAACCAGTTCTTGAATAAATATTATTTAAAAACCTGGAATTTCATCTTAAATCGTATTGTGAGATCGTGAAATTTTGAAAACTAAATTTCAAAGTTTGAAATTCTAAATTTTAACCCTTGAAAAAGAAAACAGCTTGCACCAGTTAAATATCAGGTGCATGTTACTATTCATCACCTTAGGTGGTTTGTCAGTAAATTTATAACCATGTCATTTGTATTTATGTGCTTGTACGTATGTGAACAAAACAAAACTTATATTTTAAAAACCTGTTATATTATTTATTACACCTTACATTAATTTACATAACTTATTGTAAAGGTTCAGTTGAGCTACTAAGTCGATTAAGATGAAGATAAACATCAGTACCATAACCTTCCATACTAATTAACTTTAAATCACCAGAAAAGTATCTTGCATATAATCTCGAATGTGGTAAACCAACACCCAAACCCATAAATGGAACTTTATGATTATTAGCAAAATCTTGTAAATCATCATCTCTTACTGGCTTCTCTGCAGTTGTATAAAAATAAGTCCAAACTAAAGGAATTGCAGATCTTGGTATACCACCACCTTCGTCAGATATTTTGATTGTAATATCTTCATCACCCTTTGCAACAATTATTTTAATTGGAGGATATTTAATGTCATCTAAATCAAGATTTGGATTCAATTTACTATGATGTTCAATCGTTGCTCTTAAACTATTTTTCAAAGTTTCATATAACATATGAACCAAATGACCAGGGACATATCTAAATGTTAAATCGGATGGACAATATAATTTAACTTTTGGTATATCCATTATATTAAAATGTTCTTCACAAGCAAATCTTGCTGCATCAATCGCATCTTGTAAAATTTCCTTTATATTACAATGTAAACAAATGATACCAACATAATCATCATTTTGCATATTTTTGTCAGCTTGTTGATTAATTGCAATTGTTTGTCCAATTAACATTCTAATACCAATTCTACTCATATAAAATCTATCTAGAAATTGATTTATCGGACTATTTAAATATTTGTAATTATTTTTTTGTTTCCAGTTTTGAACACCTCTAGCTATTGTTGCAACAGTTGCATCATGTCTTTTCTTGATTTTAATTAATGTTTTTGTGGCATGTTTGTTATAATCAATAACTTCCTTTGGATATAAAACATCATTTGGACACTTTTGAAAATAGGTTTTTAAACCTAACGGTTTTTCAATTTCATCTGGTTCTTCATTTGAATCAGTTGAATTAGAATCCCAAATTTTATTCTGAGAATCATTGTTTTCATTAAGTTTAGGATTTGATATATTATCTCCTGATTCAGTATAATTAATTTTTAAATAGTCATCATCTTTGTTTATTTTTCTATCTCGTCTACCAATGACAACTCCATCATCTTCAAAAACAAAACTATTAGAAGATCTTGACCTTGGTTTTGAGCTACGATCATATATATCATAATCATCATCGAAAAATGAATCACCATTCCAAAATGAATCTTCCTTTTTATTTTTAAGTAACATATTACGCATATTATCACTCAATTCAGGTTCATCAATATTCATTAGTTCCTCAAAACTTTGAGCGTACCAATCTCGTACTAATTTAACACTTGGATCTTCACTTAAACCATGAGGTAAATTTTCCAATTCTCTTACTCTATGACTCAGCCTAATGGGAAGCTCATGAACTGCAAAATATGAAGCATGGAACAGAGTTCCCTGTGATGGCCTTGGCCCAAATTGAACCATCTGTCGAAGAGATACTCCGGTTTGTGGTACTCTTGCATATTTATAGATTTGATGTCTTAAAGCGTCACTCATTTTCCACGGCGGCATAGTTGTAATATACAATGATGTATGTTGAGAAACAAAGAAACAAAAACGAGGACCAGATAACAAGGAAAGAAATTAAGTAAGAAAGAAGCCAGTTATATATTACTCATGCAAATTCATGTCGTCTCCAGGCCGTCCGTCAGGCAGAATAAAACTAAATCACCCAATACAGGGTGAAAAATGAAAAATTGACCGAGCGGAGAAACGGAGTGACATTTGAAATTTGAAATTTTCAGTTTTTTTTAGTGTTCAGGGACAGACTACAACAAAAAATACAAAATACAAAAAAAGTACCTAAAACAAATCTACCTGGCCACACCAGCAACTGCAGTCATAACTGCCCCATTCACGTCGTTAATTAAACTCCCTACACGTTCACGTCCGTAATTAATATTTTCATTAATCAAATTAGTAAAACGATCTCTTCCTAGTGTAAAAGATCCAACAACTTCACGAAATTTTTCAAAAAATAGTGAGAAGTATTGGATATTTTCAAGCTTAATCATATTTAGATTTGTACCAACAACCATAAGTAATAATAAGAGCATACATGGTAACCAAAAGAAAAGAAGTTTTGTGTCTGAATTAATTGATGTACGTAAATTCATAGCAATCAAATCAACATCACTATCTTTATCCTCATAATGTTCATTACAATCTATATTTTCATTATTTTCATTATTTTTCTTTGCATAATCACCAATATCAGCCTCGCCTTCGCCACCATATCCACGGAACAGCGATCTTAATGATGAGCCATGAGGGAATAAGTCATCGTATGTTGGTAACACGTCATCATCACTTTCGTTTTCACCTTGTTCTAATTCTTTAGTTTGACGTACTTTGGACTTATGATGTTTAGTTTTTTGTGATTCACCAACTTCATTCATTTTATTCTTGATTGCCTCTTTCATTGCAATCCATAAATTATATCCAAACGGATTTTTATTATCCTTGTCATCATTAGTTAATTTTGATAATTCACTAGTTGAGCTGTCAGAGTTCAGAGTTGGTTCATCTTCATGATCAACTTCGGAATCAAATTCATCATAATCTTCATACTCATCATATATATCATGATTATCATCGTGATCGTTGTCAATCTTGATAGATTTTTTGGAATGCGGTTTCTTAGCCTTACTCTTATTTTTATTTGTTCTATAACTAATTTGATAATAGTCATAGCCATACTTATAATCAACATCGACTTCATCAACAAATGAATCGGCCTCAACATCAAGTTCATCAAATTCCAAATCAGTTGAAGAATTAGATGGTCTTCTTGCTTTTTCATCAGTCCTTTTGTTACCGTTAATCAAATCTAATACATTAGAATCTGAAATTTCACTTACTAAAACACCATTATCTAACTTATTTGAAGAATTTGCATTGAATTTACTCAATAAATTAATCGCTTTTCTGTTACCACTAATGAATGCAAAATGAATTGGTGTAAAACCATTTTTATCCTTGTAATCAATTCGTGATCCGTTTTTAATTAAAAAGTAACTTAGCTTGTTATAATTTTTGAAACTTGCTAAATGTAACATTGTTTGGCCTTCTGTATTACAAATACCCCAATTCAAACTAGATATAAATGAATTTGGAAGTTTCATCATACTCAAAAATCTGATTAAAATCCCTTCATGGTTGAGCGAAGACTTGGATAATTCTTTAATTTTATTTGATGCAACTGCCATCCAATTAAGTTGTAATTGTTGATTCAGTGTTGACGCCGATGTGGATTGTGGTGGCGACGTTTGATTGTCAATTTGATTATTACCAACAATTCTCTTCGCAATATTCTTTGCATCTTCTAACTTACCATTCATTTTTAATCCAACAATTTGTAATGCTAATTCAATTAGTTGTCTATCGGTATCATCAGTATATGTGAATATTTGATGCGAACTTGAATTTGATAAATTGATATTTGGATCTTCAAATGTAACCAAAACCGGTCCCGCTTGACTTGCAGGTGGTAAATAGGTAACAATTGTTGAGTCAGACCAACATTGTGTTGCTAATGAAACATTACTACCAAATTTAACAGTTAATCCAGGCCTAAAATTAGACCCTAATAATGTAATTTCAATACCACCTCTGATTGGACCTTGTGCAGGTATAATTCTTCTAATAGTAGGTTGGCTCAAACTGGTGTTACTATTTGTAAGACTATTAAGATCAATATTAACACTTGATGCAATATCTAAAACTGCAGAATTTGAAGAATCATCCACGTTCATCATCAATTCATTATTGGTCAAATCTGTTAAACTGTTACTATTATCGTCAATATTATTACTAATTGATTGTTGCCCATATAATTTACGCTCAGGAGTTGATGAAAATACACTCGTTGCTGACGACTGAAGATGATGTTGTGGTGATATTGCGTCTGAACTTAATGGTGAAACAGCTTCTTTTTTGATCGAAACTTTGTTATCTTTATTACCACTATTATTACTACTTTTAGTCATACCAACTATGTTCATTTCACTATTGGTTGAATGTGGAATCCCTCTTTGTTGATTGATAGATTCAAAGTATGTAGCAGCTTCAGTTTGTGACCATGGTCTCTTTTGTCTCTTCACATTTCTTGAAGTTTCATCTCCTAAAATATTTGATGGATCAAACGAAAACAATGATGAAAACATACCAAGTTGTGATTTTTTTTGTGTGTTATTATTATTATTACCATTTGAATCACTTGCATTGACATCTTTATTTGATAAGGATAAAATGTCCAAAGCATTCAAATTTGAAACAGAATTTGTCAAGCTGTTTCTTGAATCAGATAGTATTGGATTAATTATTGAATTTGACATTGACCTTGCTACACTTAATTCACTTGAAGATTCAGCTGTCGGTGATGGTCTTGAAGCATCATCAATTGGACTAGTTGCGTTTTTCTTTTCTAAAAGATTAGTACTTGATTTAACGGATTTCTTTCTATCCATAATCAGAATCGGAGTTGAATTAACTTTACCAACAATTTTACCATTACCATCCTTCAAAAATATAACTATTCGGAATCCATCCAATTCTTGATGATGTCTACAATAACAAACAATTCTTGATAATAATTCAATCTTTTTCTCGTTATTATTACCATTTGGTGCTGGGAATGACACAATTTCTTTACTATTTATAATAATTGCTCTCTTTGGTAAATTGATATCCCAATTTGATGAATCATCAACTAAGCCAGCTTTACGCCTTGAAGCTCTTTTTAACTCTCTTCTCATACAACGTTTACAAACGTTACAACTTTTTAATTTACCATCCTTTTTCTTTAAACTTTCAGACCCAACAACATAAATATCAAGATATAATAAATGTTCCTTTAAGGAAGCAGAAATTATATTATCTGCCAAAGTAAATTTCGGTTTTGTAATTGCATCCCTTGGTATATGTAACAAAAATTGTGGGGGTGGTGGGAAAATGGATAATTCTAGTTTAATTTGAGTTTCAACTCTTGAATGTGACGGGAGACCCGCAAGTTTTAACTTATAAGGAAAATCATTTGTATTTTTTAAGTATGCTTCATGATATTCTTGTGGTAATATAGTCGTTGTAACTTCTGGATCATCAGGGTTTGTTAAAGATGGTGCCTTTGTATAACAAAAACCAATACTTGAATGATGTATATACTTTGAATCTTTATTCAAACCAAATGAAACTTTCATTAATTCTTGTTTTGATACTTCATATCTTTTTAATTCTTCAGCTAAATTAAAGGAATTTGATGGTGATGCTCCATCAGGTAAAACAGTCATATTGTCCATTGGACTTTCAATATTAACCACTAAACCATCTTGAGTGTCTTCTTTTATTGATGTTTGTTCAATTCTATTGTCGTTACTATGGATGAATTCAGTAAGTTCATTGCTTGATTGTTGAAAACATTGGGGATCTAAAAATTCATTGAAAACATCATCTTCAAACACTTCAGTTTCTATATCCATGTTATTCATGATAATATCATTAGAGTTCATTCTTGGAGTAATGTTATCTGTTTTGAAATCGTCAACATTGTTATTCGCCACACTTACATAGTCATTCAAAGCTTGGCGATCTGCATTTTCAGCAGTCTCTTTTCGATTATGATAGCCGCCGTTAATAAAGGTCATGAACGTGTCCATGATGCGTTTCTTATGTTTTATTGTGTGATAATCAGAAGATTTTGAAGCTGAGCATTATCCAATACAACAGAAGAAATATAAAATGTCAGTAATTTTAAAATTTACTCAGCACTTGGCAGAAACAAAAAAATATTGGGTTTGCCTCCAGAGGAAAAAAAATGATGGCGCGATGACAGCCCGAGGAGTTTATGCCTAACACTCATCACGCCGAAATAAACTACAATTGTATATATGGATCCAAATTATTGACCAAGTAAATATTGTACATTAAGAAAATTATATAAAAATTAAATATTTTATTGAATAGAAAAGATACTTAACTATATTCCGAATATGATGGAATATCTAAAAAGAAATATGGGTATTCGGTATTGTAAATAGCAGATAATGATCCGTCATCAGTGACTCCAACTTCTAAATCTCCACTATATGCAGTTTCATTACTTTCTATAGTTATTTGTGGATTAAAAACTTCCTGTTCACCATCAGCAACAACTTCCTCTATCTCTTCATCAAATGCATTTTGGTATTGTGAAAATGCATTGTGGTATTCTAAATGTGTATGAACAGATTCAAGATCATTGTTATTATTATTATTATTATTATTATTATCCTTATTATTATCCTTATTATTAGTATTATTATTATTAACGTTATTGTAAGTATTTGACTCTTCCTTTTCACCATTACGTTTCCATATATTTAGCCAACTAAAACTATTCTTTAAATATTCATTTTCTGGAGACTTGCTGACTAACCTATCTGATCCAAAACCAGCATTTATTAAACCTCTTAAAACCCATGGATTGATTATACCTGAGAAATGAAATTTCCAATCATATCCAACATAATTATTGATTGAATTTTCTAAATCCAATAATGATTGAATAGATGTTGAATCAAGTGCAACAACTTGTGAAAAATCTAAGTGAACAACTTTTAATACTGGTTTTGCTTCATCAATTATTCTCTTCTTTTGTACAAATTCACTTTCAGGTCCATTATTATCAAAAATATTTTTTAAACTGCTAAATTTATATTTTTGTTTCAAAGAATCCCAATTCCAATTCCATTCTTTTTCATGAAATGAATATTCACACCATAACCTTTCTCTATGTGAATCGAATGGTCTATAAATATCTCTAATCTTATAAATAATTTGGTCAATTTGTAATGAACAGTTGGTATAAACAAAGCTTTCAGACATTCTATAAACCAAAACACCCGGTGGAGGACTTTCAATACTAATGGAATCATTAATATATCTAGTGTGAATTAAACTTGAATTATAAGACTCCTTTGGTAATGGAACCCATTTGTAAACAAAATCAGCAGTAGATTTGGTGACTTGAACAACTTCTCCTTCATTTTTTTTGGATTCATTATTAATGATTGAATTTTCACTTTCAGCAAAGCTTGAATCTGATCTAGAAACATTATCAACTAAAATTGGATTTCTAACTGTTGAAATTTTAACTCTACCTAAAAATGAACCATTTGGAAAACATAACCCCCATAATAAAGTAGCAGCAGATGCACACCCAGCCCAATAAATACCATCTTCAATTGATGCAAAAACTGTAATTAAAACACCAACAATAAAAATTATAAAATCAATTGGTGAAAACATGTAAAGTTTTGTAGTTAATTTATAACTAGCTAATAAATTGGTAACACAATGAATAATAATTGCACATAATGTTGCACTTGGAATATAGTAAAAAGCACTTGTAAAACAATAAATTGCTAATAAAACACAAGCACCGGAAAATAAAGCTTTGAAAGGAGTTTTAACACCACACTTTGCAGATAATGCAGTTCTTGAAAAGGAACCAGTAACTGGATAAGCACCAAAAAATGTACCAATCATATTTGTTAAACCAATTGCAACGAATTCTTGATTTGGGTTAACCTTATAACCATTCAGTCTTGCAAAAGATTTTGAAATTGAAATATGCTCTAAAACTAAAACAATTGTACAAATTGGTAATTCTGAAGCTAGTCTACTTGCCAAGTTTGCAGGAGGATGGAAGGTACCTAAATGCTTTAAACCTGATGGAATATTACCAATGATAGAATAAGCAGTTTTTTCACTTCTTGGATGATATCTAAGAACACCAAATGAAATACAAGTTGAAATAATAATGATAAAAGCAGTTCTTAAATTTAGTAAATAAGTATAAGCTAATCTTTTCTTAGCATTATGTTTATTTTTTGCGATTAAGTAATCACAAACAAATTGCCATAGATAAAGTAAAAATAAACCAGTTAAACCAAATGCTGCATCAACTTTTGTATCAGGTAAATGTTGTAAGAATGCAATTACAGTTTGGTAAGTTGTTGAATGTTTACCTGCTTTTTTACTAAATCCCATTAAACCAGATAATTGACCAGTAGCAATATTGAATGCAGAACCTGTTGTAAAAGCTAAAATTGCAGGTAATGATAAAAATTCAACAATAAATCCTAATCTTAATAAACCAATACCCAAAACAATACCACCAGAAATAAGAGCTAAAGTTGTTGCGATTTCATTTGCAGAATATTCATTACCATATTCACTTTGAATTTTAGCAACAATTTTACCAACAATTGTACTTAAAACAGCAACAGGACCAATACAAATTTCTCTTGAAGTAGCAAATAAGAAATAAAAGATTAAACCAATAAAAGCAGAATATAAACCAAATTCAGGTTCTAAATTGGCCAATTTAGCATATGACATTGATTGTGGAACCAAAACAATTGCAACTGTAACACCGGTAATAAAATCAGATAAAACCCAATTTAAATCATCAAAATAATGAGGAACCCAATCAACAAAAGGGAATAAATTTCTTAAATAGTTAACTGAACGTCCTTTTGGATTCTTAAATAAATTGTTTGCATATAATGTTGAATTTACAATTTTTTCATCCTTATAATCATTGACTTTTACTTGTCCCTGGTATGAAGTGTCCGAAACGGAAAATACACCATGAGGAATGTACCTATTTTGACTCGACATAGAATGATGTTTTTTGTAGTTTTATTATTTACTAAAAGAGAAGATAATTATCTACATGATTGAACATATAATTCCTTTGGGGATTGCCTGTTATTTTAAATGAAAGGGAAAAAAAAAAGAAGCTTTTTGAAAATCATCTCATTGCTGGTGCCACAGAATTGTCTTCCTCAGTAAGCCTCCACAGTAATTTTAAGGGTCCAGAGAAAGCAAACTGGTGCGAATCTTTCGAGGGGCGAGAAGAGGAGAAAACGGGAGACAATAGTGTGAGATTTGGAAAAATAGGTGAAAATTTGGAAAATTCGACGAGGTTGGGAGAAACTGCGTGTTTTGCGGGGCTGCCACAGATTTTGAATCTTTTTTTTCCTTTTGGGAAGCACACGTGGCTGAACACATCACGTGCTAGACCACAATAATTTCAATTTTGAACAACTGTGATTATTTACTTCAGATATGGTCAGCTTTTGGTCACCTTTGATCTGAAGTTATAAAAACAGTAAAATCTGAATTGATGTAGTAGAAGTCAGTTCCATGTAAATCTATGATAACAACAAATGCAGATGGTACGAGCCCCTCAATCGGCCATCTTAACGATTGATTCTTGTCGGCTGGCACACCTTAGTTTATAACTTGTATTTAGAAATTTTTTATTTATATTCAATAGCAGCTAATTTGTGTCGGGATATAATGGGGGAACGTTGATATAGATGCGTATACTATAGTAGTGTAAAGATAAGATTAAGATTAGTTATTATGTATTATACATACGTTGTTTTCGTACTAATAAAATGACACATATTATTGAACATTATTCATGTCCAAATGTTTATCTGTTTTTGAAACAAACGACTATCCACCAATGAACCTCAGAATGCCACAAAATACACACCCACTGCGACAATTGTTGTTGTTGTGTTGAAACATGTTTTTTTATTGCTTTTGAACTTCTATACATATTACACTAATCTTGTCTCATAGGAGGTGGTGGCAAGATATCACTTTCTCTGATTCTATCCCTACTTCTTTCTCTGCTGTAGCTACGTCTAGGTGGAGAAAAGGATCTGTCTCGATAGTCTCTACCGGTTCTACTGTCTCTTCTGTATGAATAATCTCTGTCTCTACCATCTCTTCTATACCCCCTATCTCTGTCATCTCTTATATCTCTATCATCTCTTCTATTCCTGGAATCCCTTCCATCTCTGTCATCTCTCCTATATGCCCTATCCCTATCATCTCTTCTAGACCCACCTCTGTCTCTTCTGTCTCTACGTCTATCATCTCTTCTCGATACAGGTAATCTTTTTGCTCTTTCACATGAAATACCCTTACTCAAATCAATCGCCAATCCATCATCTAGTATTATACCGTCACCAATATCTGCTAAAACTGCATTCATGTCTGTGATTTTTCTAAATGCAACAAATGCATATTGTTCTCCATCGGTTTGACGTGGTGGTAAAACATTTACTTGTGCTAATGGTCCATATTTTTCAAATACTTCTGCTAATATTTTTGCACTTGTACCTTTAAGGAATCCAGTTACATATAATGTTGCTTTTGGCGTATTATCCCTGGATCTATATGTACTTGACCTTCCTCTACCTGATCTTCTTGACGATGGTCTGTCTCTTTCATCTCTGCTGTTTCTACGTTCACTATAATCTCTATTATCCCTATCATCTCTATTATCCCTATCATCTCTGTCGTCCCTATAAGCTCTATCATCTCTTGAATCTCTACTATCTCTAGCATTATCATTCATACTTTCATTGTTATCTCTTGAATACACATCCTCATCCATTGTTCTGTCACCATCTCTATCAATGTAAACGTCACCAGTTGGCTCAAACCTATCTTCACCGTCTGCACTATCCATTGTTTCTTTTAACTATCAGTTGAAATTTGGCAAGCTAACTATTATAACACATGACATGAACAAAAATATAATTATATCACGACGAAATAGTGTTTTTCATTTTTCATTTTGTTGCAATTGTAAATTGAAATGAGGAAAGAGGAAATATAATTAATGAATAATAAATAATAAATAATAATTAATGGTCAAAAAATGAGAAAATAGAAAATTGAAAATAAAAAAAAATAAAAAAAAAATGTGTGAATTTTTCTTAACAAATTCTTCATTTTCCGTTTTGGGAAACAAAGTTTTTCTTTAATTTTTCCTGAAATTTGAAATAATGCTAATTAACTATTTTCTGCTTTGACAAAACCAACTCAAAACACCATTATAATGTCAACTGAAAAACAAATTCAGTTTAGAATAGTTGCAGGCTCGTATGAACATTCTCTTTTATGTCTTTCAGTTTCAATCCCTTTAGATCAAGATAATGTTAAAGATGAAGATAAAAAACAAGCACATTTTCAACCAATTTTCCATTTTCAAGCACACTCATTATCAATCAGATCGATGGATATTGCAAAAAGATATTTAGTCACTGGTTCAAATGATGAACATATTAGAATTTATGATTTGCAAAAAAGAAAAGAATTGGGTACTTTATTACAACATCAAGGTTCAATTACGAAACTTTTATTTTCAAATGAAGTCGATCAAGACGATAAAAAAGATCAAGAAAGTGAAGACTTGTATAACTCTTATCCGACCCATAAAAAGGGTAAATGGTTATTATCGGCGTCTGAAGATGGTACAATCCTTATATGGCGTACAAAAGACTGGGAAAAATTCGGTGTTTTGAAAGGTCATCGTGGTGCAGTTAATGATTTAGCAATTCATCCATCAGGTAGAGTTGCAGTTTCTGTTGGAGCTGACCAAAGTGTAAGATTATGGAATTTAATGACTGCCAAAAAAGCGAGTAACTTAAAATTAAGAGGTACCTTTACAAGAGGTCAAGTTGGTTCATTTATTAAGTTTGACTCTACTGGTGAGTTTTTCATAATTGGATTTAGAGATAGATTAATGTTTTGGGACACCAGAGAAGCTAAAATGATCAATTTATTAGGTACCAATAGATTGGTTATCATGGATATTCAATTTATCACACTCTCAAACAACAAAGAATACTTAATCATTGCCTTTGGTAATGGTACAATTAATTTTTATGAGTTTAATGATAAACTTTTCAAACCAATTGGTAAAGATATTAAAGATATCGATGGTTCAATATTGGATATTTTACCAGAACCTGATTATTCATTACAAGGTCATGCAACAAGAGTTAAAGGTGTTTCGATTTACAAGGAAATTATGAACAACAAGGTATTTACTTTTATGGTTTCAGTTTCTTCAGATGGTAAAATTGTTATTTGGAATTTAGATTTGAATGTTATGGATCAAGTTGCGGTTTATTCAACAGGTGAGAGATTAAATGTTGTTGGTACAGTCCAAGAAACTATTGAAAAGGCAGATACAATGAAACCAATTTATAATCCTGATGAAGAAAACTTCAAAAATAATGCAACTGAGTCCGAATATGAAAGTGATGGTGAAAGTTTAGCTCATATAATGAAAGGTCGTAAGAAGAAAATGTCAAAGAAGAAACAGCGTAGGGAAAAGAAAAAATTATTAAAAGTTGAAATGGAATAATAAATTAATTTTTTATGTGATTAATTAATTCCAAAGATTGTGTAAAAACAATATACATAAATTTTATCAAATTATAAATATACGTAAATGTAATCTAAAGTTTAGGTTTGTTTAATCTCTTGACATGGTGATCAAAAAGATTCTTTGCTTTCTTCCATACAAGGGCATTTTCCTTGGTTGGTAATTCCTTTAATGAAGGAATTAAATCTCTGGCAAAAAATTCAGATGATTCTCTTGGTAATAAGGATGGTAAGTGATCAATTGAAATAACAGATAACTTTGGACCTTTAGTAGTTTCAACTAAAACAGTTGGATCATCAAATTGGGTTGCAATGGTATAAACCGGAATTGGGTTGTGTGGATTAGTGGTATCTGCAGAAACATCAACAATTGTTCTTAATTTTCTTGAATCGTTGTTTAATAATTCATAATTAATAAACGGTGGAATTGGTTTTGAAAGATAAATACAATTAACAAAAACATCAGAGTCTGCAATTTCCTGGAATGGACCACCCTTTTTAGTTTCATTCATATCCCATTTTAAGAGGTTAGATTCTGGAATACCAACTTTTGTACATAAATCAATTGCACCTGATCCACATCTACCTAAAGCACCAATAATTAAAATGGTTGGATATCTACCTGTCTTTTTATATGCCTTTGATAATTCAGTTTTAACGTGTTTGACTAATAATGCTTCATTTGGATATGGTGTAACACCTGGTAAATTCTTTGAATCTGGGTTTAATTGTTTAAATGACCAATCAAGGACACCCAATGCAGCACCTGCAAAACCAGCATAGTAGCCGAAAGCAGCAACTCTTCTACCTTTATCATTTTCTAAAAATTCCAAATCGTATAAAGTACTACCACCATTGGAAAATCTTGATAAAACATCTTCCCAACCAGCTTGATCTTTATAACAATGTGCAAATTGTATATGATCATGAATTAATGGGAAAGTTTCTTCAGGTAATTCCTTTAAACCAATAATAGTCCTATTTTTTGGAGCAACTTTCCATGATTCAAAAGGAACAATCTTTGCGCCAATTTTTCTATATTCGTCAGTCTTGAAAGTGGATTGTGGTGCTTCTTCAACGTAAATTTCAAAGTTACCGGTATCTAATAATTGTTTGACGGTTTTTGGAGTAAGAGCAGCTCTTGCTTCTCTTGGCTTGGTTTCTGCTCTAACGTGTAAAATTACCTTATTTGCCATGTTAATGGTTAATGAATATTCCTTGTTTCTTTTAGAGCAAAAAAATAAAACTTCGACATGAAATTTTTTGATAAGGAAACTCGCCTCTTTTTAAAGAGATTAGTAAGTTTTTCCAAAAATGACTCTTTTTTCTTTTTTCTTTGTTTTCTCTTCTTTATTTTTGCGTCGATCGACTATAGATGTGAACATTCCCTTTTTTTACATGAATTTATTTTCTACATTGGTATGATGCCTTCAGAACAGTGTTTTTATCTGTTTTCCACTCCAACTGACACTTACAATTATGAAAATGTCTCCCAACAGCCCCAACAATTCTATACTCACATTCTCACCACTTTTAACTACAAAAAGAACCAAGGATCGGCTGCAAATGTCCCCAAATCCACATGGTAACTCAAACAATAACAATGCTCAAAATATAAATACCACAAATAATAACAATCAAAGATCTCAATTTTTGTCTCTGCCTAACCCATATATACATCAATCATCTCCACAAAATTCAAGAAATATCAACTCTATAATAAATGATTCAAGTAGTGATATAAAAGAAGCCGATAAGACCACTATTGTTGGAAATTCCGATAATACTCTTTCTCATGGTGATCAAAATCCAAACATTACTATAACAAGTAATATTCCAGCAAGTGCGACAGGAAACGTATATAACTACACTAAAACAAATAGCAAAAATAATGGAAATCTAAACAACCTTGAATCTTCAACAATTGTTGATATAAACCAACCGTTAACTCAAGCTGATAAACTAAGACTATGGAGACATGATGCTTTATTACAGCATCATTATAAAACCGCAGTTTATATTGGTGATAAAGTTTTATCTCTTACAAATGATCCAAACGATGCCTTCTGGTTAGCTCAAGTTCATTATGCTTCAGGGAATTTTCAGTTGGCTAGAAATTTATTATCAGGTCCAAAATTTGAAGCATCTATTGGGTGTCGATATTTAGCTGGTCTTTGTTTATATAAATTAGATAAGTTAGATGAAGCCTTAGATGTCATTGGTGAAATTAACCCTTTTAAAAAAGATCATTCTGTTAGAAATCCAGACGGTGGTATAAAGCTTGAAAGTTCGATGTGCTATTTAAGAGGTTTGATTTATAATCGACAAAATAACTTTGACAGAGCAAAAGATTCCTTTAGAGAAGCTATTTTAGTCGACGTTAAATGTTTTGAAGCTTTTGATGAATTAATTTCAAATCATTTGTTAACACCTGATGAAGAGTGGAATTTGTTGAATAATTTGAATTTCGATGATGCTGATAATAACAATGAATTGGTTAAAATGTTATATACAACAAGAATTAATAAATATAATAATTTGAACATTTACCAAGAAGCAAAACAAAGGTTAAGCGATGAGTATGATCTAGGTAATAATATTGATGTTTTGTTAAGTCAAGCAGAACTGTTTTTCATTCAATGCAAATTTCAACAATGCTTAGATTTGTGCTCTCAAATCATCAACCGTGATGAGCTAAATATATCTGCTCTATCAAACTACTTAAGTTGTCTTTATGAATTAGGTGGTAAAAATAAATTATTCTTAATGGCTCATAAGTTAGCGGAAAATTATCCAAATCATTATATAACTTGGGTTGCAATTGGAATTTATTATTTTTCCATCAAACAAACATCAGAAGCAAGAATGTTTTTTTCTAAAGCATCAATTTTAAACCCAAACTTTGCTTCTGCATGGATTGGTTTTGCTCACACGTTTGCTGCGGATGGTGAACATGAACAAGCAATTAGTGCATATGCAACAGCGTCAAGATTATTTCCAGGTACTCATTTACCAAATTTATTTCTTGGTATGCAATACTTACAAATGAATAACTATACATTAGCTTGGGAATATCTAAATTACTCATACTCAATTTGTCCCACTGATCCATTACTACTAAACGAAATTGGTGTATTAAATTATCATAAAAATAAACTTCAAGGAGCTGAAGTTTATTTAAGAAAGGCTTTAGTTGCCTCAAAAACTTTAGAATATGGTTCAAAGGCATGGTGTTCGATTCATTGTAATTTGGCACACGTTTATAGAAGAATGAATTTATTTGACAAAGCAATTTTACATTTTAATGAAGTTTTGAAGATAGCTAAAAATGATGCTAACATTTATTCAACGTTAGGGTTAATTAACTTAAAATTGGGTAAGATTACAAATGCTGTTGAATATTTACATATTGCATTATCAATCCATCCCAGTGATCCAATGGCCACAGACTTACTTGATAAAGCACTTGAACTAAATATTAATGTTGCCACAAAAAAAATGTTGGATTCTGCGTTGGAGAATACAAATATAGAGGAGAAAACAGTAAATATGAAAAGTTCAACATTTTCAAATTTACAAAACATACTGGGGAATTTTAATAATACCAACAATAGTACTAGTAATAATACAAATAGTAAAAAAAATTCCAAAAAAATATTTGGAAATGACAGTGATGATGTGGATGAAATAATGGATATTGAAAGTGAGTAATTTGGTTACATAAAAATTATTTAAAAAAACATATAAACTAATAATTATTACGTTCTTTTTATCTTAGCTATTACCGGTAGAAACAACCAATTGGAAAACGGCTCTGCCTGCACGTTCAACAAAATCCATACTTTGACATCCAACACTTAACATTTTCAACGAGTCATGAAATCCTAAATTTATTAAGATCTTAGCTCTATTTGATAACTGAAATAATTGTGTATCATTCACACCTAAAATTTCATTATCACTATAATTTTCATTTTCATTACTATCAGTTAAATCAATAATTATCCAAGCAATTGAAGTTTTAATTTCCCAGTATATATCATGATTTGAACTTTTTAAAATTGGTTGATTTAGTAACGTTAATAAATTTATTAATAAATTATCATTTTTTAGTATTCTGATTTTGTTCTCAGTGGTTGATGATGCAAAATGAACTAAATTGAAACAAATAGATAATGTTAATTGATCATTGGTACTTGATTTCAAATGATTTGATAAAAATTCAATAAAATTATCATTTGGGACAACAGGAGATTTGAACTTTTCATAAGATTGATAGATTTTTTTGGAATCATTATAAGAACCAGCTAAAATGTTTCTGATTATATTGAAACTTTGAATTTGAATTTCAATATTTGAATCATTACATAGTTGAAAAATTTTATCAACTGATATTATGCTTTCAAATTCCTTTTTGAATTTTTTATTATTTCCAAATAATGCATTTCGGATAAATGAAAGTGATGCAACTACGGTTTCATCATACTCTGAATTTTCCAAAAAAATTTTAATTAAATTCAAAATTTCAACTGTATTTAATGAACTCCTTGATGCTGAAAATTCAATTATTAGATTGGATATTGTACCCAATATTAATGTCTGTAATGCATTTTCAGTAATATAAGCATCGTGTTTATTATCATTAATATCACCACCATCACCAACACTGCTAATCTCCTTGAAAATCGATGTATTAAATTGAAGTATATTTAATAATGGTGTTATATAATTATGGTGTGAAAAATAAGTTCTTAATAGCGAAGCCGACCGTGATAATGTCTTTAATAAAGTACATGTTGCAAAAGTAATTTGATTTGAAATTCGTAAAATTTTAAGATTTTCCATTGATGGATCCACAGTTTCAAATTCTTTTAAAATTTTACAATGTCTTTTTAACGAATCTATAATTAAAAATTCTGTATTACCATTTGAAATTAGTAATTTTGATTTATCATTCAAAATTCCCAAAAAGCTTAGACAACTTAAACACATTGAAAAAGTGTACGAATTAATTCTTGACATATGATTATCCACCAAACTATATCTTTTCTTAATTATGTGATCAATATAATTGATATAATTAATATCATTTAATAATTTTAATAAATCTTGTGAAGCTTGTATGATTTTAAGTAATAATGAAATTGGTAAAAATTCCAAAGGTACATTATATTTATCAACTAAGTATTGAAATTTTAATACATTATCATTTTCTTCAGAAACCAACTTTAAAATAACAGGAAAAATGATGTCATTAATTTCATCGATCTCATAAAATTTATAGTACTCTAGTAAAACTGAACATGCTGCCCAACTAACTTCAGAATTATTTGATGCAACTAATTTCAATAATGAAATATAAAAATTGTAAGGCAGTTTAAAAATCAAATCATTATTAGTGTTTCTTAGTAAATGTGCATAAAAAAATAATAATTGAGTTAAAGGAGTTGTATAATTATTAACTCGGTTATCTAGTGAATATAAACTATTGCCATGGATTGAAGATAAATCGAGATCATTTATAGTAGTTATTATTAAGGACCATAAAAACTTAAATTTTTTAAATAGTAATTTTGTTACCTTTTGTTGAATGAGTTTATCAAAACAATTTGGGTTGATAAATAGTAAGAACTCAAAGATAATCATAGATGAATTAATTGGTAATTCTTTATTTGAAATTTTTATTAACTCAATTGCTAAATTATTAATATACGGTAAATGGATATCACTCAGTTGATACTTCCTGCATAAATTAACAACTTTATCACAAAATAGAATACAATTTTTATCAGTGATGTTAGCCGATGTTAATTCAACCAATTCTTGAATAAATTTAATCATATTCAGTTCATTAATATTTTGGTAATTTTGAATATTATTTATTGCATAAGAGAATATATATTCATTATTTTTAGCATTAGAAATTGATATAAGTTTTGATTTTAACTCACTTAAGTACTCCGTTCTATCAGTATCTTTAACATTGCCATACTTTTCAAAAATCCAAGATATTTCATTATTTTCTTCACTGTGATTACCCATAGTTAGTTTACACGTAACTTTTACCCTTGATTATGTGATCTAACCTTTAGTTTTTTATTCCGAACCAATGACGGGGAATTCCTTATCAAACAAAATACTTGCCACTATTATATAAAAGAAGAACCTAGAAAACAAAAATTGAAACGACGCGTCGTTAAAATCTCAATTTTTTCTGTCTATATTTTCTATTTTCCCAACATGAATTTTTAGTTTTTCATTTTGATCTCTTTGGAAACGGATTAAACGTTTTTTGCACCTGTTTCCAAAACTCTAAAATATCAACCATATAATTTAAATAGCCATGCCTAGAGATCCGTTAATTGGTATTGTTGGGAAGCCTTCAAGTGGGAAATCTACCACGCTCAACTCTCTTACAGATGCAAATGCGAAGATTGGTTCGTTTCCATTTACGACCATCGAACCAAATAGAGCTACAGGGTATTTAAAAATTGATTGTGCATGTGCACGATTTAACAAACAAGAATTATGTAAACCAAATTATGGATGGTGTGAAGATGGCAAACGACATGTACCAATTGAATTGTTGGATGTTGCAGGTTTAATTCCTGGTGCATCACAGGGATTAGGTTTGGGAAATAAATTCTTAGATGACTTAAGGCATGCAGATGCATTGATTCATGTCGTGGATGTTTCAGGAACAACTAATGCAGAAGGTAAAGCAACAAGAGGTTATGATCCATTAAAAGATATTGAATGGTTACAAGATGAAATTAGATTATGGATTGAAGGTAATTTAATGAAAAGATGGTCATCAATTGTTAGACGACATACAGCTACAAAATCGTCAATTGTTGATACTTTAAGAGCCCAATTTGGTGGCTATGGTGCAAATGGGAAATTAGTTAAAAATGCAATTGACTCAATTGACAGCTTACCACCATTAGAAAAATGGGATAATGAATGGATTACACTCGTTGTTAAAACGTTTATGTTGTATAAGTTCCCAACTGTTTTAGCATTAAATAAAATTGATCATCCGGATGCAGATAAAAATGTTTCCAAAATTTTATTGAAATATCCAGATACTAAAGCCGTTGTTACAAGTGCAATTACGGAAATTTTTTTAAAAAAATTGAAAAAACAAAATTATATTAAGTATGAAGAAGGTACCGAATTTGTTGATACAACTGAAGATTTAGGTGAAAACTGTGGATTGAAACCTTTAGATGAGAAATTATCAGAAAAAATAGAGAATATTAAAGATTTGGTTCTTTATAGATTTGGATCAACAGGAGTAGTTCAAATTTTACAAGAAGCGGCAAATGTTTTAGATTTGATTCCAATATTTACGGTTAGAAACATAAACTCATTTACTGGAAATAGTGGTTCTAATGTTTTCAGAGACTGTATGTTATTTAAAAAAGGTACTAAGGTTGGAGATGTTGCAAGAAGTATAATGGGAGAAGTTACAATAGCTGTCATTGAAGGTGTTGGAGGTAAAAGAATTTCACCTGATGATACGATTGAAATTGGTAAAAATGATATTCTTACATTTAAAGTTGCACCAGGCGGTGTTGTTTCGCACGATTAGATAGAACATTTGTATAGAAGTAAAAAAATTTAATATAAACATTGTACATTAATACAAATAAATATATGACAAAGTAATATTAAAAGAAATGAACTAAAATAAAGTAGAATAAAGTGTGGCAAAGTACTTCAAGGTAAAGTAAAGTGAAGTAAAGTAAAGTAGAGTAAATAAGATAACGTTCAACAAAACTAAAATAGATTTAAAAAATAGTATTCATGAACCAGTCACGAAAAAATTATAATTGATATCTAAAGTTAACATTTTCTTTATCAGTTAAATCGGCAAATTCTATGTTATCGATATGAGGAGTTTCAAGTTTACCTTCAGATAATAAAGCATCTCTTCTCTTATTTTCAGTCCAATAGTTGTAGTATAACCAAGCATTAAGAACAACAGCAACGGCATAACAAACAACCATTGCAATTTGTCCACCCCTATATTGTGGAGCTTGAGAAGCAATGAAAGTTTGAGGACCAATTAAGTTACCAACACAATAACCAATTAAAAATAATGCATTAACGGTGATCTTTTTCGTATGTCCAGCAACATTGGAGGTAAAACAAGATAAACAACAAATCATACCAATTGGTGAGAGATAGAAAATGTAATAACCAGCCAATCTTGTATTTGGAGATTCAGTTGCAAATGCCAACATACAACATGCAACTAAAGTAATAACCATTGTAAAGCAACAAATTCCCAATTTGTGTTTGAAATATCTTTGACTGTAAGCAAATATAATACAACCAACCAACTCAACTGCACCACCTGGCATATTCATTAATAAACTTTCAGTTGGAGTATAACCAAAAGTTTCAGATAATAAAATAGCACCAAAATTTGTTAATGCACCATTTGGAATATCAATTGCAATTGCAAAAAAAAAGAAGATCCAAGTATTTAGATCTAATAAAGCTTCCTTTAATTGTTTAACTTTAAAATGTTTGTTACCAAAACCTTGATTATTTGCTTTGATTCTAAGAACAACTTGTTTCTTTTCAGTTTCGTTTAAGAACCACGCCTTAACAGGTAAATCTGGAACATGAAGCAACACCATGAAACCAATTGAAATTGTCATACAACCAATAACAATGAATAAAACTTTCCAACCATCCATTGAATAAGCATTTGGCCTAATTGCAATACCATAAGCAATTGAAGAACCAAGAATTGTACCAAAACCATTAAACGCAAACCACATTGCAGTTCTTAAAAATTGTTCTTCAGCTTTGTACCATTGACCAGTAAGAATAACCATTGCAGGAGTAACACCAGATTCAAAAATACCTAACAAAGTTCTTAATGTAATTAAACCTTTATAATTAGAAGGAACAGCATGTAAGCATAAAATTGTACCCCATAAAACAATTAAAAGTGAAGTTGTCTTTGCAACTGGGAATCTTTGTAAAGCCATTGAAATTGGGAATTCGAAAACCAAATAACCCAAATAAAACGATGAACCAACCCAAGAATATTGATTACCATGCATATTAAAATGTGTTCTCAAACCCATAATTGCAGCATATGATGAAGAAACTTTATCCATGAATTGTAAAGCATAAAGTAAACAAACTAACGGTAATAAATAAAGATCAATTTTTCTTAATAACTTTTTTGCATCTTCTTCACTTAACTCAACTTGTTCCGCATCAAAGGCGTAAGCCATAGCTTCATCAACATCACCTGTAATCTCAATAACATTACCATCGATTGATTTAACATGATCTAAGACTTCATCACTGTTTATATTATCCTTAGAAAATGTTGAATGTAATTCAACGTAATTTGGATCTTTTTCAATATCCGACATTATTAATTGTTTAGTTAATATTCGTAGCCTTGATAATGTATATAGATTATAAAAGAAGCGTACAGAGCAAGACAAGAGAAGGAAGAAGACCCTTTATTTAAATAAATAAAAAAAAGAAATAAAAAAGTCCAGACCCGAATTGATAAGGTAAAACCGAGACTGCAAAAAAGAAAGCTGAAGATAAAGGGTCCTGACTCTTTATCTGCGCCGAAAAACGTGCAACATAATCCCAGCTGCCGCCGTTACCTACTGAATGCATACAATTCGATCATGTCAAAAGCAAACAATGCTGTGGCAATAAACTATGCGATAAGTAAAAAGTAACCCATGATAAACCTATCTGAGAAATGTCGATAAGTAAACGCCAATCGGCCGAATTGAGTTTATCTTGTGTGGCTTGGTGCCAATTTCTGCCAACACAATAATAAGCCTGTTTTTTTAGAATGCAGGGATGGGGTGTCAGAGAGACAGTGATGAGGGGAAGTAGAGTGGTCCGGGCATGATAGACAATAATTCTAAACAGCACAAACAATTGTCCAAAAGATGATGCTAAACGGCGTATTGTTAATTAGTAATTGAAGTGGCCCGAAACAGTGACTTCCAAGTTTTCCAATTTCTCAAATCAATAACACTAATTCTTAGCGAAATTAGTGTTTGCTACAGACCACAGACTGCAGACTTTCCAGCTCAGGATGATGTATTTTCCACAGTATTTGTTAGATATCTACACCGGACAATCCATTTGATCCACCCCCCCCCCCTGCCTTTTTTTAAGAATGCCTAAATCACATACTCCACGTTGTATCCTAATTAGACATGGCCAAACTGAATGGTCCAAATCAGGACAATATACATCAATAACCGACCTATCCTTAACTGCATATGGTGTAAAACAAATTACAAAAACATCGGAAAAGCTGATATCAAATAATAACACCAATGAAACATTAATTGATTCTAGTGATATTAGAGTGATTATTACATCACCTCGTACACGTGCAATTGAAACAAGAGACTTGTTGATCAAGAATGTACCAACTGAAATTAAAGATACGATTGAAATTCAAATTGATGAAGATATAAGAGAATGGGAATATGGAGATTATGAAGGTTTATTAACTTCTCAAATTAAAGATTTACGTAAATCTCATGGTTTAGAATCTGAAAATTGGAATATTTGGGAATATGGTTGTGAAAATGGTGAAGTTGCGGATCAAGTTACTGTTAGAATTGATAGATTACTTAATAAAATTAAACAAATTCATGAATCTTATTTAAACAAAGAACAAAATTGTGACATTTTAATAATTGCACATGGTCATATTCTAAGATGTTTTGCTGCGAGATGGATTGGCTTACCAATTAATAAGAATCCTAAGTTCATGTTAGATGCTGGTGGTGTTTGTGTATTAAGTTATCAACATCATAATATTAATGAACCTGCAATGTTTTTAACAGGTGCTTTTACTGTTCCTGTCGAAGAAGAAGGTGATGTTTAAGCTTAAAAAACGAACGTTTGTGTAGTCCTCACTACACACAGAGTTTTATAAAGCACCACACACAAACAAACAAAAAAAAAAAGAAAAAAGAAATATATGAAAGATATGATATTTTCAGTTAAACTATTTTTTTAATACATTAAGTAACTCTCTTTGTTCATATGACAAAACACGTTTATGAGTGTTTAGATTCGTTTTTAGATTTAGATTTTTTAAACTTCCACTATTATTTTTCTTAATTTGTAGACAATTCATATTTGATGATTTCGGTAATGATTGACTATCATTTATATTATACGAATCTATCATATCATTTTGTTTGATTGATATGTTTGAAACATCATTATCAATGGATTTGGTATTAGTGTAATCAATGTCAGTGCTATCATATTGATTCAATTGATTTTGAATTTCTTCTATTGTATTGTTGAATGAATAATTAAACGAATTGTTTGGATTATAATCTAAATCGTACCTTAAAGAAGATGATTTATTTTTTAATCTATGGTCTGAAAATCGGGAATTTTCTTCATTGCTATGACTATTCATAGTGTTGTTGTAGTTGTTAATAATGCCATTAGTAGTACAGGTATTGTTATTACTACTATAATTGTTATTATTATTATTATTATTATTATTATTATTAGTATTATTATTATTATTAGTATTATTATTATTGTTGTTGTTGTTGTTGTTGTTGTTGTTGCTGTTGTTGCTGTTGCTGTTGCTGTTGTTATTGCTATTGTTAAATAAGGAAAAGGAAATTGTTGACTTATATGATGATGAAGTTAGTTCATTTGTTTGTTTTTTCATTTTTTCAAAAATTGGTTGTAAAATATTCAAATTTTCATCATCATTAAAATTTTTAATTGACTCAGGTCTTGATGGTGAATTATTCAAAGTAGCCATATCTCTTAATGAATCAAATGAAATATATTGATTTTCATTATTTTCATTCAATACTGGAGATGTTACCGTTGGAGATGAAGGCAAAGATATCGATTTGAAAGGTGTTTGTTTATTAGCTGATGTATCAATATGTTGAGAACTTAATAAACAAACACCAATTGAAATCAAAATTAAACCAAGTACTAAACTGAAAAACAAACCCCAAGATAGCTGGTTCCATTGTTTAAAGAAAATGATTGAGTTTACGATACTAATTAAATTGTAAATTAGAAATATTAGTGGATATAAGATTGAAGTTGAGATATTTTTCAACCCTTTATTGATTAATACCAATTGAGATAAGCAAATCGCAAGAAAGATTAGTATTATTAGATAAGTTGAATTGTTGTTTAAAGAAATCCAATTTTTGTTGATGAAAGTAGATATAATAATCTCAATTGTCGATTTAGCCAAAAGAAGAGAAAACGCAGATAAAATGCCTGATAAAAGTCCATAAATCAAACCTTTAAACTTATCCGTACTAATGCTAATATTATTATTTTCCAATTCATAATGTTTTGTGTTTAATAAGTAAATCAAAGATAACAAAGAAACAACAATTAAAGAAATGAAGATAATCCAGTATATAAAGTTCGTGTTCTTCAACAACTGTAAGAATTCTTTTAAGTTATAATTAGGTTCAATTAATGAATTACCACAATATGCGATTAAAAAAGCACCGACTGTAATAAAGATGGTTGAGAGTAAGGAAATTTGAGTGAATCTTTCATTTAATAATAAAGCATGAAATATATTATTAAAAACAAGACCAATTGATTGAATAGGTGATAATATTATAAGAGGCAAAGAGGTTATCTGGATAGAAGAACCGAAAATATTTGAAAATATGAATAGGAACAAACCAAAATGCCATAATGAACGGTTATACGAATTTGAGGATTGGTGACTATTGTTGATGTATGATTTTCTCTGTAGTATTAAACCAATTGATTGACATGCAGAAGAAACGACGGCCGCAGTGCATCCAATTATTATATGAGGTTGCATTTTGGGCTGAGAGAAGTTTGGTGTATGTAGGTTAATGGGTATGGAATATAGTTTTTTTCAGGATTCATGATAGAACTAAAAATTAAGAATTAAGAATTAAGAATTAAAAATTGTGGTATACATTTCCTGATTGTAGCAATTATGCGAGGAGTTGGTTAGAAAATGTTAAAAGTTAAAAGTTAAACGTATTTATAGTTAGCTTGGGCTTTTTTGTCATAAGTAAAGATTACAATCTGAATAGAGTTGATAGGTGATGGATATTAACAGGTATTGACAGTTGATAATCGTGATAAGTGAAAAAGAGAGTAGAATCAGATGTGTATAGAAATAGTAGAGACGGTAGATTATTGTAGAAGTTGAACAGGGCCCTGATACTTTTCGCAAATTCAGTACAGAATTCAAAGCAGCCGTAGTTACAGGCAGTAAGGAGAATCAAAGAGATGCAAGTGATTGTTTATCACTTGACACTAGTATGATCCTAGCAGTCATCCAAACGAGATGATCGCCACAGCTAATCGTACAGCCTGCGACTAATTTTCGGGACGGCCCGTGACAGCACAGCTGAGTACATATCTGGTTCTTCCAGACCGTAAATACTGTGTGATCGGTACTTGATGTATTTCATATTCTCTTGACCCTTGCTTGGCCCTTGCTTGGCCCGTGTACACAGAACCCGAAAACGGTATCGCTTCTGCTGAAGTCCCAATCTCTGCTCGACGATCGACGCGCCGTTTTCCAACCCGATCCCCGAGACCGCCCAGCTCAAACCAGCGACGCGTCTGTCCCGTGTCCCTCTCCGATCTCGGCCTCGGTCTCGACACGGCCGCCCGTTCTTCCCAGGCCCATTCCCGACACTTCCCATCCTCTCCACAACCCGTTTCAACTCGTTTCTTCTCTATGCTCCATCTCCATCCTCATCCTATCACCTAAACGTGTGTAACCACCCAGTGAACCCCCCCTCCCCCCCCCCCCCCCCGTAAACCTTTTTCTAACATTTCTATTCTAAACCCCC
>JAJLVO010000024.1:0-153624 GCA_030564565.1 Pichia sp. NRRL Y-12830
TCATCTGTTGGTGAAGACAAGAAGGCCACCACCTACACTGAATACACTGTTCACGTTCCAGCATCAACCTGTGACCAAAGCATGGACCCTGTCGTTAGAACCGAAACCGTTTCCACTGATTGTTCTACAACCACCGAAACCATTGTCACTTCTACTACAGGTACAGACAAGAAGACCACTATCTACACTGTTGAATCCGTCCACGTCCCAGCATCCACATGTAATCCAACTGTGACAGTTTCCACTGACTGTGCAACCACCACTGAAACCGTTGTTACATCATCTGTTGGTGAAGACAAGAAGGCCACCACCTACACTGAATACACTGTTCACGTTCCAGCATCAACCTGTGACCAAAGCATGGACCCTGTCGTTAGAACCGAAACCGTTTCCACTGATTGTTCTACAACCACCGAAACCATTGTCACTTCTACTACAGGTACAGACAAGAAGACCACTATCTACACTGTTGAATCCGTCCACGTTCCAGCATCCACATGTAACCCAACTGTGACAGTTTCCACTGACTGTGCAAGTACCACTGAAACCGTTGTTACCTCATCTGTTGGTGAAGACAAGAAGGCCACCACCTACACTGAATACACTGTTCACGTTCCAGCATCCACATGTCAAGAAACTACAATTGCAACCACTATCACCACCAGCACTGAATTAACTATATGTGCACCATCTTCCACTTACACATCTTCAACCGTTGTTACTGCAGGTGCTGTTGTTTCTGACATTGTTTATGTTATTGTTGCAATTCCATATGCTAGCTGTTCTCTTGATCCAAATGTTAGCTATATTACAGCTCCAGTTGTTACCAACACAGTTTGTGCTACACGTGTTCTCTCTGTTGTTAACACTACAGTTACTGTTGATGGTGTTGCTGTTATGGGACAAGAAGTTTTCCTTGCTGTCCCAGCAGCTTCCTGTGTGTCAACCAGTACCATTACAACTGAAGGTTCTTCATGTGCTTCTACAACATATACAACAACCACCACTTCTGCTAACAACGATGGTTCACCATCCGAAATTGTTGTTGTTGTTGTTGAAACACCTGCAGCAACATGTACCAGCAAAAGTGTTCAATATATTACTTTAACCACTGCAAACTCTATTTGTTCCACTGAAACAGTTACAACTACTGCAGTTATCACTGTTGATGGCGAGCCTGTTACTACTAATGTTGTTTTGGTTCAAACACCACCTGCATCATGTACTCCAACCACCACTACTGTTACTTCTGAAGCTTCATCTTGTACATCATCTACTTACACCACTACACGTACTACATTAGTTGAAGGTTCTACATCAGAAGTTGTTTTCGTTGTTGTTGAAACCCCTGCTGCGTCCTGTAATCCAGGTATCATCACCACCACTATCACCACCAGCACTGAATTAACTATATGTGCACCATCTTCCACTTACACATCTTCAACCGTTGTTACTGCAGGTGCTGTTGTTTCTGACATTGTTTATGTTATTGTTGCAATTCCATATGCTAGCTGTTCTCTTGATCCAAATGTTAGCTATATTACAGCTCCAGTTGTTACCAACACAGTTTGTGCTACACGTGTTCTCTCTGTTGTTAACACTACAGTTACTGTTGATGGTGTTGCTGTTATGGGACAAGAAGTTTTCCTTGCCGTCCCAGCAGCTTCGTGTTACTCAACCATAACTACCGTTTCTACTGCTCCAGGTTGTGGATCATCTACTTACACCACCACCAAGGCAACCACGGACGCAAATGGTTCATCAGTTTCTGTTGTTGTTGTTGTTGAAGAAACACCAGATTCAATGTGCATTCCAGGCGCTTTTACTACCACTGAACAAGCTTCTGATTGCTCATTCGATGTTTACACCACCAATCTAGGTACTACAGATGTCTCCGGTAAATATGTTAATGCTACTTTAGTTGTCTATGAAACACCAGCTTCAGGATGTACTAACATTCCAACATTAACTACCACTTTAGGTGCCGATGATTGTTCTACTGCTGAATATTTAACAACTGTTCATACTGTCAATGCTTATGGTGAATCATTTACCGCATACTTACAAGTTGTTAAAACTCCTGCAGCTTCCTGTTTTACAACATCAATAAAACCGGTTGATGATGTTATTTCATTAACTACCACGGGTGTTGATTGTGTTACTTCTTCTTACTCAAGCTCATCTACTGTTGTTGGTGAAGATAATCAAACTAGTGTTTATCCAGTTGTTGTTTTTGTCAACCCTGCTGAATCATGTACTGTTTCATCTTCTGCATCTAGTTCTTCTTCTGAATCCGTTTCATCAAGTGAACCAACTCCAAGTACATCTACCTCCTCAGTTATTTCAACAACAACTTCTACTGTTTTCTGCAGAAAATGTCAACACACAACATCTACATTATATGTTACCACCGTTACTGAAGGTGTAACTGTTACTACTGCAATTTGTATTGAACAAACTCCAGTTCCTGAGAATAATACATCTACTACTTCATCCGCAGCACAACCAGCTGGTCCAACTGTTACATCATCTACAACTACTACAGCTGATAATAATGTTCCAACAGGTAATGGTGCAACTGGTACTACTCCAGCAGGTAATGGTGCAACTGGTACTACTCCAGCAGGTACTGGTGCAACTGGTACCACTCCAGCAGGTAATGGTGCAACTGGTACTACTCCAGCAGGTAATGGTGCAACTGGTACCACTCCAGCAGGTAATGGTGCAACTGGTACCACTTCAAATAGTGTTGATGCAGGTGTTAACCCAACTGCAACTGGTGGTGCCACATTTACTCCAGAAACCAAAACAGTTACAACATCATCATCGCCAGCAATTAGTATTTCCATTCCTCAACAAGTAGCTACCGAAACAACCGATTCAGGTGATGTAACCCCACAAACTTCAGGAGTTGATACTTATTATCAAAATGGTGCAGCTAAGGTTTCAGCAGGATTACTTCCAGTTGGTATGATGTTCATGGCTTTCTTTATCTAATTCTAGATTAAGTGAATTATTTTTATTTATTTTTCCTAACTTTTTTCATTTATGTGAAAAAAATTGCATGTTTTATTATCCTTAATTTTATACACATTGTCATCAGATTTTTGATTGACTAATTATTGCAACAAGTGATTTCAGCTTGTTTTTTATGCTCTTTATTTATAGTTATTTAACACTAAAATACTTTAATATTATTATTTATAATTATTTTGGTTATCTTTTATCATTTAACATTTTCCTTTTTCCTTTTTCCTTTTTCCTAAGGAATGATCTCGCGAAATTTCAGAATCGTTTCCCGTCGTAAACTTTTTCTTTGTCTTGTAATTCTTTATCTGTTTACATTTGATTGTACTTCCTTTGACTCTTCAAAAAGTTAATATTTTTTTAGCGTACCAAAATGTCAAGTACAAATAATATCAATGTGTGTATAAGGTTTAAACCTTTATCATACTTATTTGAATCACTGAATAATGACACAATTAGAATTAGGGAATCATCTCCAAATCATTATCAGATACATGATAATAACAAAGAGCTTGAAATTTTACCACAAAAAATACCAAAACAATCGTTATCAAAAGTCGATTTAACCTTTAAATCGTTACATTTTATCTATGATGAAATATTTCCTTATAGTTCAACACAATTTGAAGTTTTTGAAAATGCCGTAGTACCAATCTTAAAATCTGTTATTCAAGGTTATAATTCAACAATTGTATGTTATGGACAAACTGGAAGTGGCAAGACCTATACGATGCTAGGATCAGATGGATGTTATTTAAAAGCAAATACAGAAGCTAATGGTTTAAGTTCTGAACACATTGGCATAATACCAAGGGTTTTCCAATATATTTTTAATGAAATCAATAATTCACCAACTACATCACAATATACGATTGCAATATCATATTTTGAAATATATAATGAAGAAATCAAAGATTTATTAAACTTGAAAAAAACATCCAACATAATTCATATTAGGGAGAAAAAATCAGATAGAGACAATGCGCCATTTATCCATGTTGATGGGTTAGATAAAGTTTATGTTGGCAACATGAATGACGTTAACGAAATTTTAAGAATTGGTAGTAATAATAGACAAATAGCAGAAACTAAAATGAATACTTTTTCATCAAGATCGCATTGCATATTACGTGTTGAAATTACAAGCAGTGAAGAAACAAATCCTTCAGCTACTTGTAAAAGCACCTTATTTTTAGTTGATCTTGCAGGATCTGAAAGATTAAATAAACTAGGAACACAATCATCATCTAACTCACTAAAGGAAACTATTGGTATAAATTCTTCATTGTCAGTATTTAGTAATGTTATAAATATTTTAGGATCTGAAGATCATGATAATAATAATAAGTATGTACCATACAGAGATTCTAAGCTAACAAGAGTTTTACAGAATTCAATTGGAGGAAATTCAAAAACTGCAATCATTATAAATTGTTCATCTGAAATTGATGATTTATATGAAACGATTTCATCATTGAGGTTTGCACAAAGGGCTAAACGTGTTCAAAATAAAACTGTTCAAAATTTATTTAAAATTAATGAAGAAATAGAAAACGATCTTTATACTCACAAGTTCACTAAAAGTAGCCCACCAGCAGATAAACAAGATAACGATGAAATCTCTAAGAATTGGAAAGCCAAATATGTGAATGCGTTGAAAAAGATTGTTGAACTAGAAACCAAAGTTGAGATTAATGGGCATGATAGTAATAAAACAGCCGAACTAAAAGATTTTAGTGATACTAACAATGCTGGTAGTTTGAAAATACGTAAAATTGAATCACTTGAAGCAGAAATTGAAATTTATCGTAAATTATTAGTTTCTAAGACTGATGAGATACTACAATTAGAATTTGAATTAGAAAATTACCAGATGAATCACAGTAACAATAGCAACAACAACAACAATAATAGCGGTAATAATCACAACACCACTGCTACTAATATTATTAATAATGGTGATGATATTAATAAAAATAATGCTACTTTTTTACATACAAATTATATCGAGCAAGACTCATTTAATGTAATAAAAGAAATGTCAGATACGATTCAATTACAAAACCATGAATTATTGCAGCAAGTTGAAAGAGCAGAATTATTAGTAAAGAACAAGGAACAACAATTAAAGAATACAAATTTAAAATGGTCAGAGAGAAACAAATTTGTAATTACTCAACAAGACGAAGTTGAAAATAAGCTGATTGAAATGAGTAGGCGTTTGAAAAATATTACCAATCATGGTTTCAACAATGATGAAACTAAACACAATAGTTTTACAACGACTTTGGATAGTAATAAAAAGATTAATCATCGATTAAGATCAAATGAAAACACTAACAACGGAACAAAAAAAGGATTAAATTTACATATAATCAAACCTAACTAGGTTCTTATATATTTCACCACATAGCAGTAGCTTCTCTTTTATTTTCTAAATTATTCATTAATTAGTCATTACACATGTGTATTTTTATTTATACAAAGTTATATAAAATGTTTTTTTATATTAGTGTACAATACAAAACAATTAAACAAATGCCCTTTGTCCATCTTTTAAACCAAGTATACACCTAACGTCACTAACAAATCTCAAGCTATTTAATAAAGGTAGTAAATTCATTAATTCCATATCATCAGGATCATTGATCCAACCTTCAATCATCAGACCGTTATCTTTGTGACGTACATAAGAAATTGGAGAATTGTCAATAATTATGATTTTAGAGTAATCTGATTTTAAAGATGTGGATGATGAAGATGATGATATTGGCGTACCAGATTTTGAAATATTTGACATGTTTAAAGAAATACTGGAAGATCTAGATCTGGATCTTGGAGTTGCTTGAACGTTATTATTATTAGCAGCATTATTTAATAAAACTGACAAATCTTTCACATAGCCCTTTCCATCCACAAAAATACAAGAATTTCTATAATATCTTTGCTTGAATATTTGTTTTGGTAACTCTTTCTTTGCCTTTTTCATAGATTTTTTCATTATATCGTTTGATAAAGTTTGTTCTTCAAGATAGTTTATAACTGGATCTGCATATTCTTTAATTGATGCCGTAAAACAAATAAGATCAAACCACTGATAAACAATCGACAAAAATTCTTCAACATAAGGTCTTTTGTATATATGATACAATGTAGGTAAATTACCCATTATCTTAACTTCAATTGATCTACCCTTGTTTTTATTTAGTGTTGAAGAATTATACCTTGATAATGAATGTATTAAAGTTTCATCTAAATCCAAGACCAAAGTTTTTCTTGGTAAATTTGGTGGATCAAAGATATTAAAATTGAATAGTAATTTAGGGAAAATAAACTTTTTTTTCTTCTTACGTGATTGTTTTGTAGATGATGATGGTATTTGTTGAAAGTTTGAAGATGACAAAGATGTGGAAGTCGGTGAATTATGTGAATCAATCGTTGCTTGTAATAACTTGCCATTTAAAGAATTGGTGTTACTATCGGGTGAACTTCTGGCATTAAGATTTTTATTATTATTCTCATCATTTGGTAAATTGATTTGTGGAATTATTGGCGTTGAATTTAACGGAGATTTAAAATAATCATCATTTTGATTTTCATCAGGATCAAATTCCATTGATTCTTCAATAATTGTAGATATTGAATTTTTGGGAGGATAAGAACATTCGGAAGAAGGAGACGGTAATGTATTTAAAGAGGATGATCTAGGTGTTGCTGGTAATGAAGATGTACTACTATTTTCTATTTTAAAATCAGATTCATTGTCTGTCGGATATGTTTCAGTATATTCATACATATCTAAGTCTTCACCATAAAAAAGATAAAAGAAAACAAAAGATATCAGATTGTATAGTTTGACAAATGGATAAAATATAAAAAATAGCAAATAATAAATGGGTATATAAATGAAAGTATGTGGAATAAACAATAATATTTTACGTATTATTGTAACATAAGAGTTTTGCTGCGTTTTAGTCTGTATATCATTGTTAAGCGGTACAACTTGATGGTTTATATTTGTAACTTTGAAAAGCTTTTGATCGTTGTTATCATTCAAAGTAGCACATGGATCATCGATTTGCAGCTCTTTTTCAAAAGAATTAAACTCCGGCTGCAACGTGCGCCGATGGAATGTGTTTGATATATAGTTGATGGAGTTCATAGGGTTCTGTTAGTCAAAACAATGACTGTTTGGCGTGTTTTGTGAAGCAAACAAGTGTTATTGTACAGAATTCACAATTCAGAGCTCAGAATCCAGGTCAGAATTACAAAATAAGCATCATCAAAAAACGACGGTCGACGCAAAAAGCTTTCTCATTTTTTTCCCTTTTGTCTTTTGTCGTATTTGTTCTTTTAGTGTACTGGGTAGATTACCGTTTTCAGTTGCAACTGGAAAGGAAGACAAGTAGTTCATACAAGTCCACAATGTCTCACGTCAAGCTGTTGACCAAAAACGATGCCCGAATACTTTTTGTTGCCGACATTAGAGGCCATTTATCTCATTTTAATACATTAGCTGAAAGATACAACCCTGATATAATCATTCATACGGGAAATTTTGGATTTTTAGATAATGAAAGTGTATCAAGAATTCATGAATCTTATTTACGTCACATAGTTGAATTTTCTCCACTTTTGCCGAAGGAGATTATTTTAAAAATATCACAACTTTCAAAAGTTTCAGGTGATTCAGTGCATCATTTATCAAATGATAATCTAAACTTGAAGACTTTACTTTTAAATCAAGATATTTCTGAATTACCCAAGTTTTTAAGTGGTGAATTAACTTTGAATATACCTGTTTATACTATTTATGGTATGTGTGAAGATTCTTATGTTATAAATAAGTTTAGATTTGATTATTACAATATACCAAATTTACATATAATTGATGATTGTAACTTACATCTAATTAAATTTAAGAATGATTCTCAATCTGTTTTATTATCAGGAATTGGAGGTTCTTTATCATATCATAAATTATTTCATCAAGGTACAACTCATAATTTTAACGATATATTAGCAAAAAAGGAAATACCTAATAATGTTATACCCATTTCTGGAGATCCAGGTAACATTTGGATTACTATCTTACAATTAGGTCAATTTATACAAACAATTCTGAAGTATTCTGAAGAAAATCCTGAAGAATATAACAAATCAATCAAATTTTTCATAACTCATCAATCTCCAACAAGGGAACCATTATTAGAACATTTATCGATATTTTTCAAAATGGATTATACGATATCTAATTCACTACATTTTAAATATATTTCATCATATAATGCATTAACAGTTAACCCATCATTTGAAACTTTTAAATTAAAATTTGCTGATTCAAGAATGAAATTGGCTAAAATTTGGTCAAAAGTTCAAAAAAAATATGAAAGATTATTAATTCAGTTACCAAATCATCAACTAGCTATATATACGGATTTAGCATTATCAATTTATGACAAGATTCCAATTTCAACTAAAACCACAATCTTTAATAATAACAGCAATACCCCAAATAGAGATATCTCAATTTCGCAATCGCCACAAGTTCAAACCCAAACCCAAACCCAAACGCAACCACAAGCACAAATATCATCGCAATTTCAATCACAATTACAACCGCAATTACAGTCACATATACAATCACAACCAATTACACCTACAACACCGGATGAAATACCATCACTTTCCTTATCGGCATCATTATTACAAACATTAAACGATAACTCTGAATCAGGGTATTTTGACATTCATGAATTATTGAATAAACACGAAATCAATTTGGTTATTCGCCATTTAAATGATTTATATTATGTTGCCTTCCAACATTCTTGGCATTATAATATTTGTGATGTAAGCCAGGGCCATCTTTTATTAAATTACAACGGGTCCAAAGTTAGTATGGAAGCAGTTTCTGAAGGTTTTGATTTCTCTTATCGTGTATAATAGTAACTTATTAGTAGTTTTATATATGTAACAAAGAACAATTTTAACAGTAACATATCGATAAATGATAAAGTGTAAAATGACTAATTTATAATTTATAATTTAGATTTAGTGCTGAAACAATTTTTCATTTTTTGTTGAGATTAACTTGAGATTAACTTATGTTTTAAGCTTATTTTCTATTTCCCTTACTTTCCTCTATGTTTTGCATCACTTATCATACATAATGTCCGACTTAACAGAAATAAAGGCAATCGGCGTTTTGGATTATGATGACTGGACTAATCCTAAATCATTTTCATACACCCCCGAACCATTACGTCCTAAAGATATAGATATTAAAATTCTTGCATGTGGTATCTGTGGATCTGATATTCATGCAGCCAACGGAGATTGGGGTCGAAGATATACTCCATTGTGTGTTGGACATGAGATAGTTGGTACTGTTGTTTCAGCTGGTGAACAAGCAAGATTTAAAGTTGGAGATAGAGTTGGTGTTGGTTCACAATGTGATTGTTGTCATTCTTGTAAAAGATGTCACGAAGGTAATGTCCATACATGTAAAAAACATATTGATACTTATTTAGGTTATTATCCAAGTGGTAAACCAACTCAAGGTGGATATGCATCACACGTTAGGGTTAATTCCGAATTTGCCTTCAAAATTCCGGATAATTTGGAAACTAACTATGTTGCACCATTACTTTGTGGTGGTATAACAGCTTTTAAACCAATGATTACCGCAGGTGTTACGAAGGGAACAAAAGTTGGTATCAATGGTATTGGAGGTATTGGACATATTGCAATTATGTTTGCAAAGGCATTAGGGGCCGAAGTTACTGCAATTTCAAGAACTTTTGAAAAGGAACAGTTGGCAAAGGGATTAGGTGCAGATCATTATATTTCAACTAATGATCCAAATTTTGTAACCAACAATGAAGATTCACTGGATTTAATCATTAATACAGGATCTTCATTCACCGAAGGTTCAATTAATCAGGTTTTACAATTATTAAACTCAGGTGGTAAGATGACATTTATTACTTCTGCACCTGTTGATGAGATGTTGACAATAAACCCACTAATCTTATTATTGAATAACATTTCCATTGGAGGTTCATTGATCGGATCACCAGATGAAATTGAACGTATGCTAGAAGTTGCATCTGAACATAACATCAAACCAATGATTGAAACCATTGATATCAATGAAGCCAACGTGAAAACCGCATGGAAAAGAATGGTTCATGGTGATGTTCGATTCAGACTTGTTCTTACAGGTTACCACAAGTACTTTGTGTAATTCAGTTTCTATGTTTTTGGTTATGGTTTACTAATCGGGTTGGCTCCTGAAACTAAGCTACATGTTGGGCACAAACAATAACCCACCCTTAACTCCACAGAAGTCCGCTGATATTTTCTTTTCATTTTTTTTATTGTTGGAGACTCTGCGACTCTTAAAATAAACGGGTGGTAGCAAAAAAAAGTAGCTTGAATTACTAAGCAAAGCATGCTTGATATAGTTGTATATAAGGGTGTCAAACCCCTGCAGAGCGAATCAGAGGCATGCCTTGGTAGTTAATTGAAACACCAACAAGCACTATGAATGCTCTTTTTAAAAAAACCCATGATCTGTTTACATGGTGTCGTACCGTGGTTCCAATGGAGAAAAGAAACATTTTCGTTGTTTATGGAATCATTTTAGCAGCTGGGGCCCTTGATAATCTTAACTCTGCTTCAGCTTTAACAATGTCTGAAAGCATTCAAGCCGCATTTAATACAAATTCTTCAACAACAAGTTGGGTTTTATCCGGTTATGCATTAACCCTTGGTTCGTTTATTATGATCAGTGGTAAAATTGCTGACGTTATTGGTCCTCATAATATTTATCTTATTGGTCTTACTATTATTTGGATTTGTGCATTAATCATTGCATGTTTACCTCACACTTCAATTATTGCACTAATAGTTTTCAGGGCAATTCAAGGTATTGGCGCATCATCACTTATTCCTTCAATGATTGCATTGACTGCTAATTATTTCACTGGTGATAATATTAAATATTTAGTTCCTGCAGTTTTATGTATGATTGTCACATTAACTGCTACTTTAGGTATAGGTATTGTACTTGGTGGTGCATTTTCATTAACTCCAATTGGTTATAGATCTTTCTTTTATTTTGTCTTTGCTTTATCATTTCTTTGCAAGGTTTCATTATTATTTTTGATCATCCCAATTGAAAGAACAGAAGGTCATAATAACTTGAAAATGAAAAATATTGATTATTTGGGAGGTTTCTTAGTCATTGTTGGTACATTATTAATTATTCTTGGTTTAACTGAGGGTGGTGAAGGTTGGAAATCGGCAAAGGCAATTGTTCCCTTAATTATAGGATTTTTTACTGTCCTTTCAGCTTTAGGTTTTGAAGGTATTTATATCAAAAGGTTTAAAAACAAACATAAAACTCAAGATCCAAACTCTGATTGGAGATTAAGATTGGATTTGATGTTCCCTCCTGAACTTCTAAAAATTCCAAATTTTATGGTCTTTTTAATTGTGAGTGGTCTTTTTTATGCGACATTCATTATGCTTATTGCTGTTGGAGTTCAATATTACATCTTTATTGAACATAATTCTCCATTAATTGCTTCACTAAAAGTTTTTCCACTTTCTGTTGGTTTGGTGTTTGGTGCTGCAATTTACAGAGAATCGTACTATAAAAAGATTGGTTTCAAAAACATGTTTATTTTATCTGGTGTTTTATCATTATGTGGAATAATTTGGGATTCAAGAACAAATTTTACAGCTCATAATTCCTATTGGAAATATGGATTTATTTCCTTATTCATGTATGGTTATGGTATTAATATGTATTTCAATATTTATATTAAAGTTGTCATTGATAATACACCTTTGCATTTACAAGGTGTTGTTAATGGTATTTTTCAAACTGTTTCACAAGTTATTTTAGCAGTCGGTAATGCCTTAGTTCCTTCAATTATTGGTAATATTAATGTGGCATATACTGAAGTTGAAAAACATGCACTGCATGACAAATTTCAACCTGTCTATTACGTTATAATGGGTTTTCAAGCATTTGCGTTGATTACAATGGCTGTATTTCTTAAAAATACAGATCCAAAACCAAACGAGCAACTTGAACAAATAGATCCAGAAGCACTTGAAAACATAGTTAATGATGACCCGAAATCTAAACCTATTGTTAATAAGGCTGAAAGTATTGATAATTCAGTTGATGATGAAGGTAAAAAAAAAGATGAATGCGCTATCATTCTATGTGAAAAATCATCATCATCATCATCATCAATTCCACATGCTTAAACCCGTTTTTTACTTATATCTTTTCTTACGTATAACCTATTGTCTAATTACTAATTTCTACTGAATACTAGATAATACACATGTTGCTAGCTTTAAACTCAAGACAATGTTTTCGGTTTAAATTCCATATTTCAGTAAAGAAAACAAATGTATAAACTATAAACTTACTAAAAATGTAAATAAGAATTTCAAGATAAAAATAGGTTTCGGCATCGGTGGGATGCTGCCATTTGCTCCAAAATTTGTGAACTTAATTTGTTTCTTCTTTTTGGTTACTTTAAGGCAAGTATAACAATTTAAAAACAATTATCAGATCTACAACAACAACAACAACTGGAGTTTCTTTTTATCCAAAGATTCAAATAGTATCGTATGGTATGAAGAATATTATAGTCAATCCCCCAAAAGTTAATATCATGTATATTAGAATGTATGCAATACTGTTATGTATTTTTTCTACAAAAATAGGCTATATCTTTTTTGAGTACTTTCATACGCAAGTTTTTCAAATTATTTAATTTTATTTTAATTTTGATGTCAAGCTTTTTCTTTTTATTGCTCTGACTAATGTATGTTCAATGATTTCGATAAAATTCAACGTTTATTTCCCAATTAGGGAAAAATCATAGAATAAGGTTTATGGTTTATGGTTTATGTCAAGTCAAGATTGGATGTGTGTGAATGTCAATATGTTTGAAGAACTATAAAACATATTCTATGATGTTTTAAAATTCACTTGTTAATTTGTAGTGAATGATAAATCAGGCCTCGAAATGAACAAAATATTCAAGTTCATTTTTGATACTTCAGTATGGTGTTCGTACAGTCGTTCCAATGGAAAAAAGAAACATCGTTATTGTTTATGGAAAAATCACTAGTTCTCAAGGTTTCTTCATCTTTTGCAATAGCTTGTTTCTTCTTCTTAACTTCATCAACCGCCTCTGCTAGCATTTGATAGTAACATAAATTGTTGCTTAAAAATTTCCACAACTTAAAAGATTTGAGAAATATGCAATTGGGACAAATCTATCTTTACTTGATGTTGATTTTTATTTTCTTGAAGCAATGAACCACCAACACCAGTTTCACTCGCATCGCCCAGGTTAATCTTAATCCCATCAGTTACTGGTAATATCAGTAGTGCATATATCAAAGCTGAAACGCAGATTTTGCAGAATAAGTTCCAGCCAGTTTATTATGTTATGACGGGATTCCAAGCATCTGCATTAATCATTATGATCCTATTCATAAAAGATATATACCCTGAAGAAACTGGTGGAAGAGATCAGGTAGAAACGATGCCATTTGCTATTAATACTAATTTATATGAAAAAAAATAAACTGAATGAATATAACGTTACATCATTAGAAACACAATCGTTATCATGAATTGTTGAAATCAATTGTATATATACCTGGACTAATATTCTTTTTTTATAGTGAAAATATTCAAGTTAATATAGTTATTGAGATTAGTTTTTCCATTTTGTGTAAAAGCTCCGTTGTTATAAACAAACAAAATCATTTCCTTAGTTGCTTTATGTAGTAGACAACTGATTTTCCTGATTTCTTGCATTACTAGCACCCCACTTTGTCATCTTTTCTTAGTGTTTCTAGATAAGCTTTTGTTGTAAGCAGAGATACAAGGCTTTGCAAGATCGGATCAGTTGTACCCATAGCTAATTGAAGCACATTTGAAATAGCATCTTCTTGTGTTGTTGAAGTGTTGATTGGAACCGATAATAAGGTTTTCTTTGATGTGGTATTAAATAAAACAGCATGTCCATAATCGACAACAGAATAAAATTCTTCATCGTTGGGAGTGTAAATGTTGCCATTCCTATTGATGTACACATTGATATCATCAGGTCCTATATAAACACCAGCATCATTCATTATTTCTAATGAGCAGCAAAAAGCAAAAAAACGTGCAAAAGTAAGAACAATTAGAATACTTGAGACTTCATAACAAGCCTTTTGGTTGAAATAAAATGAAACATCATACAGGTAGATCAACTCATTTTAAGATAATAAATAATATTGGAAACAACCTCTGGTGATGCAATTTCAAAGCTTAACTCTTGACAAACTTACTTATAAACGCGCACACTAGAATGATTCGTTCCTGTCTTTGAAGTGTAGGCAGTCCAATTATAGATGTCACAACTGTAGTTGTTGTTTTCACAAGTGATCACTCTCACCTTATATAAGTAGCACAACTGTATTTGTCCTGGAATTTTAAACAATAAATCAAAAATACAAAATAACGTAAATACACTAATAACAATACTAATAATAATAACAATAACATCTAAACTATTCAATAATAGTTCAAACTTTTGCAGCTAACTCTTCTAGTAAATGGTAATCTCTCTTTTCGATCGATCCACTACCCGGTAATCTAGTTTGTCCCATCAGGTAAATATCAACTTCACGAGCACATTGTCTACCTTCTTGAATACCCCAAACAACTAATGATTGTCCTCTTCTACAATCACCAGCTGTAAAAACATTAGAATCTAAGCTTGTTTGATATGATGCTGATTCAGCAGTTGCAATAGTACCCCTCTTTGTTCTATCAATATTTAAGTTATCTGATTCTGGGCCAACAAAACCCATTGATAATAGAACAACTTCAGCTGGGAAAAATTCTTCAGAACCTGGAATTTCTTGCATTTGCCATGCACCAGAATCCGACCTCTTCCATTCAACACGAACTGTTTCAATACCTTTAACATTACCTTCATCATCACCAACAAATTCTTTTGATAAAATACAATATTCTCTTGGATCCTTACCATAATGTTCTTTAACTTCAACGTGTCCATAATCAACTCTGAAAATTCTTGGCCATTGTGGCCATGGATTATCCTTTGCTCTTTCAGCAGGTGGATGTGGCAATAATTCAAAATTAACAACTGATTTTGCACCATGTCTTGTTGCAGTGCCCAAACAATCATTACCTGTATCACCACCACCAATAACAATAACATTTTTTCCTTCAAGAGTGTTTCTAATAGTTTCCAAATCTTCATCTAATAAAGCTTTGGTATTTGCACTTAATAAAGTCATTGCATAATCAACATTCTTTAGTTCTCTACCTGGAATTTTTAAATCTCTTGGGATTGTTGAACCAATTGCTAAAATAACAGCATCATTTTGTTGTTTCAATTCATCAAGTTCAATATCCTCACCAATTGTCGTCTTAGTAATAAACGAGATACCTTCAGCTGCCATTAAATCAACTCTTCTTTGAATAACACCTTTATCCAATTTCATATTTGGAATACCATACATTAACAAACCACCTAATCTATCAGCTCTTTCATAAACTGTGACGTTATGACCAGCTTTATTCAATTGATCAGCCGCTGCTAAACCTGATGGACCTGAACCAATAATGGCAATCTTTTTTCCAGTTCTAACTTTAGGTGGAGTTGGAACAATCCAACCTTCATTGAATGCATGATCAATAATACCAGCTTCAATAGATTTAATACCAACTGGTGCATTACCTGAAACATTAACAACACAGGCACCTTCACATGGTGCAGGACAAATTCTACCTGTAAATTCAGGGAAATTGTTTGTCATTAATAATCTTTGCAATGCGTCATACCATCTGTCTTTAAAAACTAACTCGTTCCATTTTGGAATGATATTTGAAATTGGACAACCAGTATCAGATTGACAAAATGGAATACCACAGTCAATACACCTTGCAGTTTGATATTTAAGTTCTTCTTTGGTCAATCTTGTTGATAATTCTTTCCAATCTTGAAGCCTAGATTTAACAGGTCTATATTTTTCATGTCTTCTCGCATATTTAACAAAACCACCAAGTTTATCTAATTTTAATGCCTTGGATTCTTCAGATTTAACATCAATCATTGTATCTTCTAAATCTAAAACTTTTGGTTCATGCTTTGATGATTTCTTTGGTTTTGAGAATTCACCACCAGTAACATCAGCTTCTGGATCTTCCTTGATAGTTGAGAAATAAGATGAAACTTCCTTCTTCTTTAATTCTTCAATCTTCTTTGCTTCAGCTTCCAAAACTTTCTTATATTCGGTTGGTAAAACCTTCACAAACTTCTTCAAGAACCTATTGAAATCATTTAAGATTCTTAAAGCAATTTCAGAATCAGTATAATGTCTATGATCTTCTAACAAACCTCTAACAAAAGCAATTTCCGCTGGATCAGATAATGCAGTCAATTCAACTAATTCTTTATTAACTTTTTCTTCAAAATCTTGTGCCATATCTAACACATATGCAATACCACCAGACATACCAGCTGCGAAGTTTCTACCAACAGAACCTAAAACAATAACTCTACCACCAGTCATATATTCACAACCGTGATCACCAGTACCTTCAACAACTGCATAAGCACCAGAATTTCTGACTGCAAATCTTTCAGCTGCAATACCTCTAAAAAATGCAGTACCAGAAGTTGCACCATATAAACATGTGTTACCAATAATAATATTTTCTTCAGCTTTAAATTTGGAATCCTTCGGAGGATAAACAATTAATCTACCACCGGAAAGACCTTTACCAACATAATCATTACAATCACCTTCCAATTCTAATGTAATACCAGATGCTAAAAAGGCACCAAAGGACTGACCTGCTGAACCTCTTATATTAACATGAATGGTATCATGAGGTAAAGAAGTAGGACCGAATTTTTTCGAACATCTATAAGATAAGGTTGTACCAATAGCTCTATCGGTATTAATAGCTTCAGCTTCAATTGTGACTGGTAAACCTTTATCCAGAGTAACTTCTGCTTCATCAATCAATTTATTATCTAATCTAACATGTAATCTATGATCTTGTTTCTTTTCACATTTAGTTGCAACACCTGGTCTAATTGTATGAGCTGGAGTTAAAATTGGTGATAAATCAATATTTGCATTTTTAGTAGTCCTTAAATCATCTCTAACATATAATTTTTCAGCTCTACCAACCATTTCATCAATTGTTCTATATCCTAACTTTGCCATAATACCTCTCAATTCATTTGCAATGTAGTAAAAAAAATTTATAACATGCTCTGGCGTACCCTTAAATTGCTTTCTTAAAACTGGATCTTGTGTTGCAACACCAACTGGACAAGTATTGGTATGACACTTACGATTGTAAACACAACCCATTGCAATTAATGGAGCAGTTGCAAAACCCCATTCTTCTGCACCTAATAAACATGCAACTGCAATATCTCTACCAGTTTTTAATTGACCATCGGTTTGAACAACAACTCTACCTCTTAAATCATTTAAAACTAATGTTTGATGAGTTTCAGCTAAACCTAATTCCCATGGTAAACCTGCATACTTAATACCAGTCCATCTTGCAGCACCGGTACCACCATCATGACCAGAAATTAAAATATGATCTGCCTTTGCCTTAGCGACACCAGCTGCAATAATCCCAACACCAACTTCAGAAACTAATTTGACTGACACTCTTGCTCGTGGATTAGAACATTTCAAATCATAAATTAACTGTTTTAAATCTTCAATAGAATAAATATCATGATGTGGTGGTGGAGAAATTAAACCAACACCAGGAGTAGAATGTCTTGTCTTTGCAATAGATTCAGAAACTTTATAACCTGGTAATTCACCACCTTCACCTGGTTTTGCACCTTGAGCCATTTTAATTTGTAATTCATCAGCATCTGACAAATAATAAGAAGTAACACCAAATCTACCAGAAGCAATTTGTTTAATTGATGATCTCATTGAATCACCATTATCTGAGGTTTTAGATCTTTCAACGTCTTCACCACCTTCACCAGTATTGGACTTACCACCCAATCTATTCATTGCAACTGCTAAAGTTGAATGTGCTTCCATAGAAATGGAACCATATGACATTGCACCTGTACAGAATCTTCTAACAATTTCAGTCCATGGTTCAACTTGATCAATTGGAACAGAAGTTGAATTTTCGAAATCAAAATCTAATAAACCTCTTAAAGTACAGTTTTTGATTGCTTCATATTCCTTCTTTGAATATGCATCATATGCTTTATTATTTTTATTTCTAACAGCATCTTGAATATTTGCAACTGCTGCAGGTTCATTAACATGTGCTTCACCACCATCTCTCCAGTGATATTCACCTGATTCTGGTAAACCTTTTGGTTTAATCGTATCTCTACTTGGATAACCTAAATCGTGTAAAGAAAATGCATCTTGTGCAATATATTCAAAAGTAATACCCTTAATTCTTGATGCTGTACCTGCAAAACATCTGTCAATAACAGAATTATCAACACCTAAAGCTTCAAAAATCTGGGCACCTTTATAAGATGCTAGAGTTGAAATACCCATTTTTGACATAACTTTATAAATACCATCATCAACTGCATGTTTATAGTTATTCACAATTTGTTTGTTAGTAAATTCTTTTGTTAATAACTTTTCATTATTCAATTTGATTAATGTATCCATTGCTAAATAAGGATTAATACCATCAACACCATAACCTACTAAACAACAGAAATGATGAACTTCTCTTGCTTCAGCAGTTTCAACAATGATTGCAACTTTCGATCTTTGCTTTTGTCTAACCAAATGATGATGGACTGCACCAGACGCAACTAAAGCAGAAACTGACACCTTTGATTCACTTAAATTTTTATCAGATAAAACAATAAGTTGAGAATCATCAATAATTGCTTGTGTTGCTTCAGCACAAATTCTATCTAAAGCTTCAGTATAACCAGTAAGACCTTCAGATTTATCAAAAGTAATATCAATATTTGTAACTGACCATTTTGGATAAACTTTATTAATTTCCTTCAAAGCTAATAATTCATCATTTGATAAAATTGGAGATTTCATTTTTAGTCTATTACATTGAATAGGATTCATTTCCAATAAATTGCCTTGAGGACCGACATAACATTCCAATGACATAACAATTTTTTCTCTAATTGGATCAATTGGAGGATTCGTAACTTGAGCAAATAATTGTCTGAAATAATCATAAATTATTCTTGGTTGTTCAGATAAGCAAGCTAAAGCAGAATCATTACCCATAGAACCTAATGTTTCCTTACCACTATTAACCATTGGAACTAAAATTGATAAAACTTGTTCAAGTGTATAACCATTAGCTAATAATCTTGGGTCATCTTTAATTTTAATATCTAAATCAACTTTAGATTGTAAATTAATACCTCTATTTTCTAATTTTGTTAATAATTCAGGAATTGTGATCATGTTTGATAAAGTCCAAGCTTTGAAATCAAATCTATTTGAGACTTGTTTTTTCAATTCTCTATCATCAACAATTCTACCTTCTTTGGTATCAACCAATAACATTCTACCAGGTTGTAATCTACCCTTTTCAACAATTTTTTTAGTTTCAATTGGAATAACACCAACTTCAGATGCACAAATCATAATATCATCATCAGTAACATAATATCTACAAGGTCTTAAACCATTTCTATCTAAATTAGCACCACAGAATCTACCATCAGCAAAGGTGAATAAAGCAGGACCATCCCAAGGTTCCATTAAACAAGCAGCCCATTCATAGAAAGCTCTCTTTTTTGGATCCATATTTTCATTATTTTGCCAAGCTTCAGGAACTAATAACATAACGGCTTCAGGTAAAGATAAAACACCATTAATTACTAAAATCTCTAAAACGTTATCTAAAGCAGCAGAATCAGAACCACCTTCTTCAATGATTGGATATAATTTATCCATATCTTCACCAAACAATTTTGAAGACATAACACCTTCTCTTGCTCTCATCCAATTTTTATTACCTCTAAGGGTATTAATTTCACCATTATGAGCAGCCCATCGTAAAGGTTGAGCTCTATCCCATGAAGGGAAAGTATTTGTGGAGAATCTTGAATGAACTAAGGCAAAATGACATTCATAATCAGCATTAACTAAATCATGATAATAAGAATAAACTTGCGCAGGAACTAACTGTCCCTTATAAACAATATTTTTATTGGAAAGGGAACAAATGTAAAACCAATTATGTAAACCAATGGTATGGGTTGATTGTTTTCTTAAAATATATAATTGTTTTTCAAAATGTTTTTCATATTTTGATTCGAAATCATCATCTGAAATTTCCTTTATAGGTTTTGAACCAGAACCGTAAGCTTCCTCTAAGACAACTAAAGGTTGTAAAATTTTTGGTTCTCTTGATAAAGAAGCAGGTCCCAGAATTGAAGAGTCAACAGGAACTTCTCTCCAACCCAAAACCCTTAAACCAAGAGATGCAGCAATATTATCAAAAGTTGATTTTGATTTTTGGAAAATTTCTTCATCTTTTTTGAAAAATAAATTACCAACAGCATATTGCCCTAAGGAAGGAATTTCAACATTGCAATGATAAGAAAATTCTCTTTTCATGAATTTATGAGGAATTGAGGTCATAACACCGGCACCATCACCATCTCTTGCATCAGAACCAACAGCACCTCTATGTGTCATATTACAAAGTAAATATTTGGCATCAGAGATGATTTTATGTGAAGCTTTACCCTTTATATGACAAGCAAAACCTATAATTAAAAAAAAAAATAGAAAAAAAGAGATAAAACAAACTTGTTAGTATTTCAATTCAAAAGGAGATAAGACAAAAGAAAGCCAAGGAAAAGAAAATGAAATGTTATTACATACCAACACCACAATTGTCCTTTTCATATTCAGGATTATATAAACCTTTTTGAACAGGTAGTGTAGAAGCCCAAGATTTATTTTCTGGGACTTCGTCGTAACTATAAATTGAGGTTTCATTAGTCTTTGAAGACTCTAATGAAGTAGAATCTTGTGCAAGATAATCAGTGTATTCATCAGAAGCATCTGATTTTAACACAACCATTTTGAAAGCTTGAAATTGTCAACGAGATATGAGAGAAACAAATGTATTAAGGGGTATTGATAAGAATCAATAGATAAAAAACGTGTAATAATGTTTAACTTTATTTGAAGCACGATAATCCAATGTAAAATGAAAGAGGAGCAAAGAAAACCGGGATTAATAAAGTGTCTAGAAAAAAACCAGAAATACTCCTTGGATATGTATGTTATACTAGTTGTGCCTGCAGTAACCAGTTGTTGCAGAAAAGAAGCAGCAGAAGGAGGTGCAGACCGAAAGAACAGAGTGGCAAATAGAAAAGAGGCACTCTGGTCATTGACCAACCACTGCCCACGCAATGCTCATCATCCAACCTGAAAATCGGAAATCGAAATCGGTCCAGCATCAAAATCTCTGGAAATTGGAAATTGGAAATTGTGAAGAAACGCGTGCGGAGGTCATCCATATTCCTTTTCCGGTCTTTTTACGCAAGCGTCGTTATCTGGCCCGCAGCACAGCCGCAGCAACCAGCCAATCAGAACGGCGGACGCTATCAGTTGCCGTTTTGGGACTCGTTTCGGAGTTGGCCGAGCGTCTCACTATAATCATAATAATAATAATAATAATAATAATAATAATAATAATCATAATAATAATAATAATAAAACTACAAAACTATAAAACTATAAAAAAAATACTTTTTGCTTCTGTTTTTTTTCTTCAAAAAACTTCCTACTTAACGGATCAGTTATTCTTCTTCGTCCTCAGCTTCCTCACGGCCTTCTAATCCTCCAACTTCAGGTTCAACAACACTTTCTCCGTATCCCTTTTTGTATTTTCTAGCAATTCTGCTTACTCTACCGTATTTCTTTGCTTCTTCAACTGCTCTATTTTGTAAATCTTTCAATTCACTCGCAAAACTTTTATTAACTGTATTGTTACTAAATACATCCCACATTTTTAATCCTGAATTATTACTACCACCAATAATTAAATTACCTGAAACTTCTAATTCATCTGCAAATGAACTACTCAAAACATTACCACAGCCAAAATCTTTACTTAAAATCATTCTTGGTTTATTATCTTTAACATTCCAAACTTTAACTGTCTTTTCTCCCATTGCTCCTGTGACAATCAATCCTGGAATACCTTTATTACTACTCAATGTACTAATTCCTGAATCATGTGCATGTAATGTCCACAATGGTTTAACATTTGATCCACCATCCATTCTAATATCATAACAATATATATTACCTGAGTCACATCCTCCAATAATATAATTATCTCCAATTTTATTAATACTTTCAACTTCTTCTCCATATTCTGCACCACATGAAAATGCTTTACAATTACCAATAACGTCTTCTAATCTGACATCACTAATCTTCATAAACCCATCATAACCACCTGTTAATAAAATACTACCACCTTGTTCATCTGTTGATGATCCATTGTTGTTCATCCACATACTATTTGAAACAGTTTTACCATTATGTAATCCGTTATCAATACTTCTTTCAACTTTACATTTAGTTAAATCCCATAACTTTACAGTACTATCAGCAGATGTTGAACATAAAACATTTCTAAATATATGATTATGAGATAATGAAACAACTGCATCAGTATGACATTTAGAGTTAATTTTATTAGCTTTCTTCTTTTTACCCTTTTTAACTTTCCCATGATTTTTAGAACTCCATTCAGCATATTCAGTTTCACCTAAAATAACATCAGGAAATGCTTTATCAATACAATCAATATTCCATAATTCAATTGTTGGTTCAAATGTACCAATTGCTGCAAAATTTCCCACATTTGAAACATCATTTTGTCCATTTGGTTTAAAACTCATCCATTCAACACACAATGGGAATGATGGTAACATTAAATCGTGATGAATATATAAATTACCTTCACGAACCATACCACGTTTAACATCTGCATCATATTTTTTCTCTTCTTCTGCTTCGGTTTCATCATCGGGTCCTAATGCACCAGCACCATCATCATAAACGTAAACATCTAAATATGAAACTTCATCTTCCGTTCTTGTTGTTAAAACTAAATTATCAGTCGGATAAATTTGTAATTCAACTTCTTGTTCAAGTTCTTCCTCCTTACTTGGAAGTTCTAAATAATGTTCTTCTTCTTCTGGTACAGCATCGTCATCCTCAATTTCAACACCTTCAATCATTTCTTCATCTTCTTCTCCATCAACTCCTTTTCTTACTTTTTTAATATATGTTGCACGTGAATTAGTTAATCCTGGGAACATGATAATTTTTTCACCAGTTTCATCTTCATCATCATAATGTTCGAAATCATATTCTTTCAAATCATCATCAATTTCACTTTGATCTTTTAATTTATTAGAATTAACTGATGTTTCTTCTTGTTCAATTTCAATTTCAATTCCGTTTTCTTCTCCTGCTTCTTTTAGATTTGATTTAGCTTCACTTAAATTTAGTTTTGACATTGCTTCAATTCTTTCCATTTCTTCGTCATTAAGTTCATACTGTTCTGGAAATTCAGAAGCAAATCCTCTTGGAACCCATGATGTTGCAGATATCATCTCTGGGTAGTTATCTATACGTGTCTTTTTGCTTGAATAGAAAAAATATTTGATACTTTTGAAATTTGTGAAGGTTTAACGTGAAAAATTTTTTAGATTGAAAAAAAAATAAAAGAAATTAAAAAAAAAATAATAAAATAAAAAAAAATGAAAAAAAGAATCTACTCTCGTAACTTGCCTATTGTCTATTATGTATTATCTAATATATAAAAATTCCACCTATACTTGATTAGGAATTAATAGGATAGATACCTCGTAAGGTTTTAGTATAACGATTTATTCTCTTCAAACAGGCTACACATATATCTTCTTCCAGTAGACAAAACGACCACTCTCTTGACTAGTTTGAAACAAAACATTACTTCAAACCAAAGCAACCAAAAACATATGGTATTATAACCACAGATATCAGTTTCACTCCATTCTTTGTTATAACCAAAATCAACATTTTAACCTTCAATTATTACTTTTGCATTTTTAATAAAATGGTTATTCTCTCTGTTGCCACATGTAACAACTTTTTTTGATATTACCAGTTTGACCGCCACTAATCAAATCATGAACTTAACCATTTATTGTACCCCACTAAATCTACAGTGTCTAACTTTTTATCTAGGTGAAACCATTGAATTTCTTCACATGGTTTTGAAATCATCAGTTAACGCAATAAATACAAACAAATATAGTCGTTCCAATTGAAATGCCAGTTAGGGTTATTTCCAAGAGACCACTGGTAAATTAAAAATTCTAACGTGCCAGTTCGTAGCAGCTTTTCCCATGGGATGTTTTTTGAAATTAGATGGAACTGGCGTTTTGTTTGGAACAACTGGAATCAAAAAATAAAAAAATTATTAAAAAATAAAACTAAACAAGTGAAAAAAAAAATCCAGCTTATCAAAAAACATGAAAATTAGAAGTTAGAAATTATGTTATGGATTTTGTGTTTTGTGTTTTGTGTTTTGTCTTTTGTCAAACTTTAAATTTTCATACAGCTTTTTTTAACTACATAGAGCGATATCTAATTATAATATTGCATTACAAAGCTTTGTTTATCTAATAGCAATTTTTATTGGCAGTATTGAAATCATTCCAAATGGATTTCACATAAATAGGACTTGCATAAACTGGACTGTTAGGATATCCATTATTAAGATCTTGGAATTGCATATGTGGTGACATAGCGCCCATAGGGGTCATTGGTGGTAAATTTTGCATATGAGAAATTGGTGGCATTTGTCCGATGGGATGCATTTGTGGTGGTTGATTTATAACATTTAATGGTGGCATTTGATTCATTTGATTCATTTGATTCATTTGATTCATGGGATTCATCATTTCCATTGGATTCATTGGTTTCATCATTCCAGACGTTGGAGACATAATGTTCCAATTATTTGCCATATTTATAGGTGTCATGTGTGAACGTAATGGTGGTGAATTATATTGTTGAAAGTTACCTTTACTATTAGTCTTGCCATTTGTTGTAAACTTCACAATTGGATTTAAATAGTTTGGTTTTTCATTTTCCTTTTCATTTTCATTTTCATTTTCATTTTCATTTTCATTTTCAATTACTTTTAACGCAACGTTTTCTGCAATTTCTTTTTGTGATAATGATGATGATAATAATATTGAAGATTTTTGAGTATCTTCAGCATCTCCTATTTTTTTCTCTTTTTGTTCTTCCTTTTTAGTTTCATTAATAGCATCTGGTTTACTGATTATAGTTGTATCAGTTACATCAAAATTCAAATCATCCAAATCTGCTAAGATATTTCTTGTATTGACTGGTTTTTTAACAAAATTATCCAAGCTAATGGATGGAGCACTTATTTTCTTCTTTGGTGTGCTTGAATTTTCAGGTGAAAGATTTGATTCAGTTAATTTATTTTTATAACTAACAAGAAGTTCTGGAGGAAACTTATTTTTTTTTGGTGAATCTTTGGCTTGATAAATTGTGGCAGTGTATTTAAAGGGATCAACTTGAGGGATCACTTTTTTCTTTTCACAATATTCAAATGACATTGGAACTCTTTTGACTTTTGCTCCTCTAGCCGCTTCATTGTATTTCATAGGCATAACAAATGGGAAGTTAACTTGTGCCAAACTATTTTTCATTTTAAATGGAGATGCATCCTCAATACTTTGATTTGATGCTGTTGCACACTCTTGTTCTAGAGGGTTCGATAAATAAGCTTCCGTGTTTCTAATTAATTCGGTTTTTTTGTTATTTTTGCAAAACATAATATAACTTAAAAGGCAAACAAATGAGGCAAAGAATACAATTGCATAACAAATTGCTTTGTTTTTACTTTGAAGAATTTCAGTAATTGCATCATCCAACTTTTGTGAAGATACCATACATCTCTTAATTGCAACTAACATATTTTGTTCACCATTAATTTTTGGAATAAAATCCAAACATCTATAAAGTTAATAGAGTAATTATTTTGTTAGTATTACGTAAATTTTTTAATTGAAAGTTATAATGTACATACTGTTCATATTGATCTTTAGTTAAAGTATTAAAGTGTGTTTTTGCAATACTAATTAGCTTTTCTTTATTTGAAATAAAACAAACAAGGTTATGATTATTTAATGCTTTCTGATTTGGAAATTTTTCTTGTCCGACACATTTGCATATATTATTATAAGTAGATTGAAAAAATGTAGGAATAGCACCATCATCACTATATAATGAATGATTCAAAATCAACTGATATACAGCCCATGCACTACAAACAAAAACGATTGGTAATAAAAAGTTCCCAATAATTTTGATGGACATGTTTCTAAAAAACTTATCTGTTTTGTTTATATGGTCTGGGAAGAAAAGGTATTCAAAAAGAAAGTAATCAACAGATTTGCTAAATATTGTACAAATGGGGCAAGTGATTGCCGATTGGGGAAATACCGAAAAATTCATGTTGCGAATTGAAGTTTTCAGAGACATACTTTTCAATTTAGTAAAAACAACGGAACAATTTTATAAACAATAAAAAAAAGAATAAAAACAAAAACACAAAAAATGGATATATACAGTATTATCTATAATATAGAGTAAATAAAGAAACAAGCAATTAATCTTATTTAGAAAGTTTTTCAGCATATTCAGCAGCCTTTGCCTTAACGTAATCTTGAGATTTTTCATCTCCTTTAGATTCTTCAAAACTCAACCATCTGCCAAAGAAAAACTTAGCTTGTTTTTTAGTTAATTTCTTTTCAATGACTCTTTCGAATAAATCATCAACTTTTGATTTTTCATTTGCTTTAATTTCTTGGTCAATATAAACATTCCATAAATCAATTCTCTTTGGAACATCTGATAATAAACCTTCAAATAATGTACGACCCTGTTCTGGATCACCCTTTTGAAATTCTAACTGAGCAAACTTCCTAACAACATCAACATGATCTCTTTTTGGTAAAACTTGTAATGCCTTTGCAAGAACTTTATGAGCTTCTTCATTGTCATTTTTGTCAATTAAGAAGTTACCATATGAAACCCAAGCTGAGGGGTTTTTTGAACCAAACTTCTTACACAAAACATCAAATAATGATTTTGCTTTATGAAACTTGTCTGATGCAATATAAATAGCAACCAGTTTTTGATGCATAATAAAAGCGTCCATATATTGACATGATCTCTTAAAAACTTCTTCTAAAGACTCCTCATCACCAAATGAATTTTCTAAATTTAATAGTGCAATCCAAATATTCATTTTTTGTTGTTCTTCTCTGAAATTAATAGTCTTCAAAGCTCTTTCTGCAATTTCTTTTGCCTTTTCAACTTCACTTAATTGTAATTGGAATGACATATATTGAATCCATAAAATTGATGAATCTGGATTACCAACTAATAACCTTTCAAAATCTGAAATAGATTGTGGAGCCCTAGTATTAAGATCACCTGTTTTATCCTCAACGTCTTTAGATTTGGTATGTTTCTTTGGTTTCTTATTAACTTCTTTGTTGAATTCTTTTTCTTCATCTGATGATTCATCTTCTCTAGCTTGCTCCAAAATAGATGCAGTCCAATCAAAACCAGCGGATAAACCGGACGACAAACCAGTAGGTTCTTCGTCTTTGGCATTATCTTCATCAGCATCACTTTCACTATCGGAGTCATTATTTGCATCTTCCATTACCTCATCTTCTAAATCTTCAACATCTTCAACATCTTCCATCTCAACATCGCCATCATTGTCAATATCTCCACTTGATTCATCTTCTTCCTTGAAATAAGATGCTTTCATACCTAAAGACAACTGTTTCTTTGACGCATTAATATCCAAAATCTTAACTTTAACACGTTCACCTGCATTAAAAATTTCTTCTGCATTTTTAATTGGAGAATCTGTGATTTCTGAACGGTGACATAAACCTGACACATTATCGGTACCATCCAATTTAATGAAAACACCATATTCTTCAACTTTCTTAATGATACCTTCATAAATATCACCAACTTTCAAATCACTAAAAGTTTTCAAATTTTGTAAATCACCTTTAACAATTGAATCTTTTAATGTCATCAAAACTCTGCCTTCACTATTTGCTTCAAGAATACGACCTTCAACGGATTGATTGACATTAAAACCATTCTTCCATTCTTTGATAAAAGAGTCAGAGATATCGGACACACGGACTAATGCGTAAACTGATCTACCTAAATCAACAAATAAACCAGAATTATTGATCTTATTGACATAACCTCTGACAATGTCACCACGTTTCAAATCATCAATCGAATTAATCAATCTATCTTTTGAATCCTTACTTCTTAGTGAAACATAAATTTTAGGGTTTGTTGAAACAACAGTTGCAGAATGAAATTCACCAACATGAAAAATATCATTCAATTTTAGTGTATAATCATCTAATGCATCAGTAACCATAGAAACACCTGTAATATCATCACCTAAAGAAACCAGAACGGAGTTGTCTCTTACATTTAAAATTAGAGATGGTAAAATATCACCAACTTTGATATCTGATGCGGATTTAATTGATTTATTACGACCTGAAACATTAATTGCGTAATGATCAACATCAACATGTGTGACCTTTGCTGGAACAATTGTACCAACCTTAAATTCCTCTTTAAAATTATCAAGCTTGGAAATATCATCAGTTACATCAACAAACGATATTTTAGCTTTTTGAGCTGGCGAGATACTATACCAGAAATAACCATTGTTAATACTTGAAATATAACCTAAAACAGAATCACCTTCATGAATATCTTTAAATGACGTAGGGTAAACAATTTGAGAATTTTCAATGTTACTTGGTTTAATACTTAACTCGATTAAATTATTTTTAGATTTTTTAGAATGAATGAATTTTTCCTTTTCAAGATCATAAAAACCAATAATTTTTGCTTTTTCAATTTTTTTACCAACTTTAAAGATTGCTAATGGATTCTTTAAATCTTTAATATCCTTAACATTGTCATAAATTTCATTGATTTCAATACGACCGTCTTGATTATCACTCAATTTGACCAATAAATGTGTTAATTCGACTGATTTAATAATACATTTGGTAAGTTTGCCAACAGTGTAATCACCTAACTTTTTGATAGACTTATCAACTGGTTTTATTGCTGCTTCTTTAGAATTCGCAGTTTCAACTAACAAGGAAAGTAAAAACCTACGGTTATTCTCATCAATATTAACAACAGTACAATCAACGGATTGGTCAGGATAAAAAATAGTTGTTAAATCATTTACTTTTTTATTAGTTGCAAATCTTGGAATAACTAGACCTGTTAAGTTGTTTCCAAATGAAACAAAAACACCAGTCGGAATAACAGTTTTAACATAACCATGTAAAATTTTATCAGAAATTGAAATATCTTCATAAGTTGTTGGTAAAGTATTGTTTTTAACATCATTAACAAGTGATGGTTTAATAGATAATGAAACACCTCTTTGACGTTTATCAGTCAATAAAACAATTGCATCTAATTTTTCTCCGATTTTAAGTTTTTTTAATAAATTTCTTGCAATATCAACTGGGCCATCAGCTAAATGACCAACAGTAATTGAACCTCTGATATCTGAATCGGCCAATTTGACAATAACTGACTCTCTATCTTTTTCTAAAACTTCAACATTAACAATTGACTTGCCAGGAATTAAACTATTTAAAGCATTTGATTGATCTTTGGACATATCAGCTGAAATTCTTAAACTAACTAAACACTTTGAATGTTCCTTTTCAACTGAAACAACTCTGACTTTAACAGTTTGACCAACTTTTACATAATCGCTCGCATTTTGAACAAAAGTTTCACTAATTTCACCATTTGGTAAAAATGCTGAAACATCACCAAAGAATGAAACAACACAACCAGATGGTAAAATCTTTTGAATAGTTGCAGGAACCTTTTGATTAACAACTAGGTCATCATAAGATTTGATAATTTCATCATCGGATGCATTAACTAATGATCTTTTTAAAGTGATAGTTAATGAAGCTTTTGTGCCAAATGATCTAACATTAAGTACTCTACCTTTAACATTTGAACCAATTTTAAACTTTCTTTCAGGATAAACCAACTTAATGTCACTTATTTGATTTACTGGAACAACACCTTGAAACGTATCATCAATTTTAACAAGAATACCATCGGATGTAATTTTTTCAATTTGACATGTAACTTTTTCTCCAACTGGAATATCATTTGCTCTAATATATGAAACATCGATTTGTGTTTTATCCAACGTTAAAATATAGACATTATCAAAAGGTGAATAGTCTAAAACTCTTGCTTTATGTGTTGTGCCAATTTTATAATCTGAATCTAAATCTTTATCTTTTGTTATTCTTGAATTGTGAACTTCACCAGGTATATCACCAGACATTAAATCAATGAATAAGAAATTCGAACTTTTACCCTTAATTGTGACCTTATCAAAAATATGGCCAATTGGGAAAGCTACTAAAGCATCTTTGCCAGTATAAGATAAAGTTTGATGACATGGCAGTACAGAGACAGATAATTTAGTTGAACCATTTTTCATATAAGACGCAATAATTCTTGTTTTTAAAGTTGAACCGACAGAATAACTATGTTTGATTTCATCTGGACTCTGTAAACAATTCATATGTTGTAAAGATATAGAAGCATCACATAAAGATTGAACTTTACAAACTAAACCATCATTTGAAACATCTTCAATTGTTGCATCAACAAACATACCTGGTAATAAAGCATCAATTGATGATGTTGTTGGAACCATTGGTTGTTTTTTAACAACAGCGTTTGGAAATTTACAAGTCGCAGTTCTTGCATTAATTTTAGAGATAGTAACAAGTATGACAGAACCAACTTTAAAGTTTGAACCAATTGCTGATAATTCCTTTTTCGATATAAACCCGGACAATTTGAAATGCTTACCAAATTTTACAATTGCACCATGATCTTCCAATGAAGAAATAGATGCTTGAACAATCGCATTTTCAATAAAATCTTCCTTTTCATCCATTTTATTATTAACACTTTCAGGTTCAATTGAAAGTTCAATTCTTTTTTTGATTTTTTCATTTGAGTTTGGAACAACTTTAGCTCTTAAATATTGGCCAATAGTAAATCTTTCTGCTAATGATGGAAATTCGAAAAGAGTTTTGGAGGATTTTGGTTCATGTTCCTCGTCATCGCTATCTTCATCAGTATCAGATTCATCTTGATCATCAAACTCTTCTAATAATTTAACTAAATCTGGAGAAACGTTAGTAATTGGAACGTAACCAACCATATTATCAGGTAGAGAAAGAACAATTTCCATTTTGTTTATTTGCTTAACCATACCCAAAACATATGAACCAGGATTTAAAATATTATATGATAAAGAATCAATTGTAATAATTTTAGCGTCACCTTCGATTTCATCTTTATTTAAAAGGTTTAATGCTTTAGATTTTTTGGATTTCTTTGCTTTCTTTTTAGTAGGTTCATCAGACGCACTCTTGGAGTCAGCCTGATTAGTAGCTTGTTCAAAAAGAACATCTCTTTTTGCTTCATTTGAAACTTCTTTCAATTCCATAGGAGTTAAAACAGATGCACCACCTCTTGGAAAGGCAATTTCGGCCGCAGACGAAAGTAAGGACTTCTGGTCCTTTGCATCAGGATCCTCTCTGTTTCTTTTAGGTGCCATCTGATCTGTTTGTTTTAAATAAGAAGAAAACAAGAAAGTCGTTGTGGAGCCAGTGACGATTAGAAGTGAAATAAATTTTATTTGAAAAAAAAAATAAAAAAATTTTCAAAAAAAAAGTTGAAAAAAAAAGCGGCAAAATGAGAAAATCATAGAAAAGAGAGAACAATTCAAGATTGAAATAGGTAGTTTGAACCAACTTTTTTTTAGTAACAGTGTGGAGATATTGGTATCCATGTGTCTGCTGTAATCACCTTTTTCATAGTATATTAGTCAGATTTTTTATATTTACTGAAATTACTTCAATAATTAATGAAATATTTTAAGAATTACACACTCACCTCTTGTTCTAACATGAATTTGAATATTTTTCATTTCATCAACTCAAGATATTTCATTCTTTCCTTTTGTTTAATTTTCTTTCCTCTGCTTTATTTTGAAGAAAAATTACGTATTTAGCATTCAGCATTAAAGCTGCAACTGTATAGTGAGATTTACTGCAACTCTTGTGTTCCAGCTTTGTTTTGAATCTAAAATATCAAATTATACCTAGATTTGTTGTCATCACATTTGTCAAAGTCTTGTGTTAGGAGGGTTGGCTCCATAACATCACGTTCAAAACATACTAGCAATAGTAATACTACTACTACTACTACTACTACTACGGCTACTACTGCTACAACAATAACTACTATTAATAGTAATAATAATAATACTAATAATACCAAGGCCAAAACTATAAATTCACAAAACCTTTCACCAATTTTATTGTGTGTATTGCCAAAGATTGAAAGGAAAGAAAGAAGGTTAGACAATATTCAAATTGAAAAGAAAGTAGAAAAACGGGCTGTTAATACTATCAAGAAAAAGAAAAAGAGCCAACCACAAAACTTAGGAATGTCGTTTAATTTATCAGTTATTACACATCCAACTTCAGATATTTCCAAACCTTCGTTGCTGTTAGAAGATCATTCAACTGGTAATAGAACCATCATTGGTAATGTTCCTGCTGGTTTACAAAGAAAATGTAATGAAATGCATCTAAGAACTAGTAGATTAACGAACATATTTTTTTCCGGTATTTTAACCTGGGAATCATTATCTGGTTTACCAGGTTTAATTTTAACTGTTAGTGATCAGGGGGTTAAATCTTTAGATATTTATCATAGTGGTAATAAAGTTATTCAATTCATGGTTTCTTGCTGGAGGTATTTTATTTTCCGATTTGGTATGGATCTAAAGGCTACAGATACTGATAAAATTGTCCAGCAAAATCGTGTTAATTACAAGCCAATTAATATCAAATCTTTAAATGATTATGGTAATAACGAATACAAGGATATTGATCATGAAAAGTTGAACGCAATGATGGGTGGTATTTTTCCAATGCAAATAGACCCTTCAAGACCTGTTTATAATTACAAAAAAATCACAAATCTAACTTTACCAAAATCAATTATAAATCCAAAAATTTCAACAAATTGGATAATTGCACCTGAATCAATTAGAGGCAAATTTTTGGTTAATAATGCAAGACAACTTGGTTGTGAAGTTCACCATTTCAAAGAATTGTGTAATTTTAAATCAGTTACCCTTAAAGATGGCACGGTTATTGATCCAGAGCAAGTTCTAGAACCAACAAGACATTTTAATCCAATTTTAGTTTTAGATATACCATCAACTGAATATTTATCAAACACATTTTCATATGATTGGACGAAAGATACCCCAAATAATTTACCTTATGTTGCAGTTTTTCATTTTATTGATGATTCAATTAATGCTCCGCTTTCAGATCCAAACTATATTAAGTTTATAAATTCATTTGGTCCATCAACAACGCATTTTATAAGTCATATATCATATTGTCCAAATTCATTAAATTTTTTCAAGACTCTTAAAATTTCATTAAAATGGAAATCATTATTGCATAGTTTATTTCCATTACCGAAATGGTCAAATGATTCAACATTAAAGATTGATGGTACCAACCTGCCAAATGTTCTACCATTAATTTCAGGCCAGAGTTTAGCTATTAAAAGTACAGTTGGTACGACATTACAAGAATCAAGTAAACTCGGCTCCGAGGTCTCCAAGTTTACGCCTACTGATTGTAAAACCATTTATGATGATGAAATTAAGCCGTGTTCATTGATAAACAAGATTTCACCTGAGGAATTCGGTAAGTTAGTTGATGAACGAAATGGTGATACATTAAGAAAAGAAGTCGATGTGAGATCAAGTTTAAAAGATCAGGTTGAAACTTTGATTTTGGGTACAGGTTCAGCAATTCCTTCAAATCTTAGAAACGTCTTATGTAATGTTGTTCGTATTCCTTATATCGACAAAGATGGTAAAACTGGATTTCGTTCAATTGTTTTAGATGCAGGCGAGAATTCTTTTGGTTCGTTGAAAAGATTATATAATCCAGATGAAGTTAATATGATTTTAGACGAAATGAAGTTAATTTATCTTTCACATTTACATGCAGATCATCATTTAGGTATAATTGATTTTGTTAGAGAGTGGAATAAAAGACAAATCTTTAAGTTTGGTCATGATAAAAGAGTGGATAAATTGTTCATAATCACACCTTGGCAGTACAATAATTTTATGGATGAATTAAATCAAATTGATCCGTTTATTGATAAAAGTTTTATTAATCACGTTTCATGCGATGAATTTATGGTCGGTTATATAGCACCATCAAGTGAACAATGTGAAATTGAAAACATATCAGTTGATGAAATTGGCTCCATTGAATCAAAAGAAATCAGATATAGTAAAGATTTCAGTAAATCAAATTATGTTTATCAATCATTGGGTATGGATAAAATTGTTTCGTGTTCAGCATTTCATTGTGATTTTTCATATTCAACATGCTTTTCATTTAAATTGAATATTGACAGTACTGATGATTCTGAGCTGAACACCTTTAAAGTTTCATATTCTGGTGATACAAGACCTAAACCTGCATTCGCCTATATTGGACAAAATTCAGATCTACTCATTCATGAATCAACCCTTGAGGATGAAAAGTTAAAAGATGCAATTGATAAAAAACATTCGACAACTTCAGAAGCTGTTCAGGTGGGTATTTTAATGAAAGCAAAGAAGATTATTTTGACACATTTTTCACAAAGATATAAGTCATTTACATGTTCTGATTCAGTTTATGAAAGATTAGCGAATCCTAAAACTAAAATTGATTTGATTAATGACGGAAATATTATATCAACACCTCCAACCTCGCCAAATTCATTCAAATCGTATCAAACAGATTTAATTAGTAATGTAGAGCTACCTTTAGAAATTAAGTCAATGATTTTTACAGACGATTTGAATGATGATTTAAGAGAAAATGCATCAAAAATTGACATTTTATTTGCCTTTGATAATATGAAAGTTCAATATAATGAAATTTATTTACAAAAGAAGGTATTTGAGATGGAAGGTAAAAATCTTGAATCTTTATTTTCGGTTGATGAAGAAGACAATGATATTGAAGTTAATGAAGAAGAAGAAAAACCTAATGATGAAGTAAATACATCTAAAAAAAAGGAAAAAAAACAACAAAAGCAAAAGCAAAAGGAACAAAATGCAAAGAAACGTAAAATAACTCCTCCACCACCACAAAATCCAAATTAAAACTGTAGAACTAAAGACATATGTTTATCTAAATATAGTTATGTAACTAAATTATTCCATTGATGGGCCTAAACCCATTAAAGCAAAATTCATTACATTTTCACCGTTTACTAAAGACATGTACTGTTTTACCCTATTACAAACCAAATCGGCATCAAGTACGTCGGTGGCTGCGTCATTTGCAACACCTATTATAACGGGACCCTCTCTTCTACCATCTAATTCATAAATAGTATTATTCTTTTTAACATAGCAAACAAAATGCAATTCAACATTATCATCGGGTAACGGAGCTTCAGTTTGACCTTGTTCACCAAATGCTGAATAAGTTTCCCTTGCAATATTTTGAACTAGTTCAACAGAGTCTGCATTATTTGTTAATAAGTTTCTACGAAAGTTTGCTACTGGTGAGTCTTTAACAACAAAAACACTTGGCATGTTCAACAATGCATGTAATAACGCATACAAACCACAAGCATTTTTAACAAGCTGTTTTAACCAAACAATCTTAGAATTATTTACAGGCTCAACGGGTTCTTCATTTTTAAACTTTTCATATTCTTCGGTAATTGGAAACAATAAAACGACAGCCTGCATTGGCCTTGGAAGAAATGAAAGAAGCTCGGGGTCATCTAATGAATAAATATCCAGGAATTCCAGTAATGGAGACAACCCCAATTTTTGAGCAAATTTGGTAAAAACTTCAGGGTTGGATTCTAGGGGAACAACCGCATTAATTGACGGAGCAGACATTGTGTGGGTTGTAAGTGGTAAATGCTATTAGAAAGAAAACAACACCAGGTAACAAAAAACGCAGATGTCACAAATTCGACCATCAAAATTCATATGATGAATAAAAAAAAAATAATAATGATTTTTTCTCTTTTTTTTAAATTAACTATTAAATATTAGCTGTTATGACTATATTACACGAAAGATAATGATCATCTCTGTAGATCCACTACACAGACTTTATCTGATTTATTTCCACCAGAAATTATAGCCCATTTAACACCCTTAGACGCCTCTTTATACAATGCATTGTATATGTTAGTGATATAGCTGCGTGGTAAATCTCTAGCAATTCCTCCCACTCTTCTTTTCCATTCATCTGCCTGTTGGACAGATGTGATTGCAATCATATCTAAAACTTCTTCCTTTGTTTCCACAATAAATACAGGAGCATTTGCCATTTCTAACATTAAATTCGATGTAAGATTTTTAGAATTTTCATCAGTTGACCATTTATCCTTTTTATGGCTTTTCTTATTTGCATTAATTGCATTATTTGGTACAATGGTATATTTGTTATTTAAAAATAATTTACTAGCACTGTTTATGTTTTCAGATGATGAGGCTGACATATGTAAGTTGTTATCTTGGTGGTTTTCTTCACTGTTTAAATCAGTTCCATTAATTGCATTGCTTAAAACATTCAATAGCTCATATCCATGTAATTCAATATCTGCTTCCTTTGTTTCTAAATTCTTTAATCTCATTGGTTTATCATCTAAAGTCAAATCTTTCTTTTTCTTATTCAATAGTTTAATATTAGTTTGAGCTTTAACAAATAAAACCAACTTAACATTACTCTCTTTAGCTTCATTAATCATATCTTCAACTCGCGGTTTATTTTTGATGACATCTGCACTTATACCAGACTTCCATAAACTATTCAATAAATATGGTACAACTTCATTCAACAATTCAATACTAAAAATACCAATCAAAACATCACATTTTTTAGTTTTCCAATCAACTTGTAATCTATCATCTTTTTGATATTTACCGATTTGTTTTAAATTTGATGTTTCATTGAACATTTCCTGATATCTCTTCATTGTATTAAATAGAAAATCCCATGCAACTCTTAATCCAACTGCATCCGGTAAGCTTTTTGGGCTTTTATTTCTAGCCAACTCTCTAATTAATCCTCCATACCTACCACCCGCTCCAATAACAGCTCTTGATTTATCATCGTGGACAATCACAAACATTAAACCATTTTTATAATAATTTGCATTATAGCCACAAAATGGTGAAATTTCAATCTGAAATTGAACATTCAAACTCTCTAAATATTTAATAACTTTCTTTAAATAATTTAATGCTGTATTAATTCTTGTTAACAACGGACTATCTAGCATCAACTTATGTAACCTTGCAGAACAATTATCAATGCTCATAGAAAAGTTAAAAGGTTTTAATTCGGATAATATGGTTGGTGATATATTCAACTCTTGTTTTAATATTTTCTGTGCATCATCTATAGTTTTTGTAAAGCCAATTTCTGATAAAATTCTTGAAACAACCAAAAATTGTGCACTTTCAATACCACAGTGTTCTAAAATGGTTTCTAACAACCCTGAATGATTAAAAATAATCTTAACGTTATTGGGTTTCAAAAATGGAAATATATTAACAATTTCTTCAGCGATTTTAATACATTCTGCATCATAATATGGTAAATAATTAATTGGATCATTCGAATTCGTAACAATATCAAAATCAATTTCTTTAAACTTAAGTGGACCTGAACTTTCATCGTTATTATTGGATCTATAGACACAATCCATTCTATATACCTTATTGAATTTTAACTTTGTACGTCCCAATAATCTTGCAAATGGCAATGTTAAGTCATATGGTAATTGTAAAACAGATCCTGATCGATCTAAAATTTGGTAAACTAAATAATTTGAATCATACATGGGATTTTTCGGAAAAATTTTACCATTTGTATCATCAAAATTAATTGCACCATGAATTTTAAAAATTTTTTCTAATTCATGAACAATTTTGTCATGTAATAAAATATCTTTAACTTCCGGTATTTTGTTATTATCTTGAAACAATAAATCTTTTGCAAAACTATAAGGTTGAGAAAATAGTATATTTCTAGCTTGATGATTCCAGGATGAAGAAGGATCAACTAATGCATTTAGTGCTTCCTTCATCAAATCATCTTGTTGTTGGACTCTAATTAAACCACTTGATAATAATTCCTGTGCTGAAGGTCTTCTATTTGGATCATGAACTAATAACATTTTAATAATTTTCTTCTCGGTAACTAGTCTTTTACTGTCAAAATCAAGTGGAAAAACAATTGAAACTGTTCTTAGGTTTCTTATTGCTGTATATCTTTCCATTGCAGTTCCTAATTGATAAATCATTTCAAAAAATATAATACCTAATGAATATAAATCAACCTTTTCATTATACTTACCATGACCATTCAAAACTTCATCTGCAACATACAAAGTTGTACCAATTTCAGAAGTTAATTCATCAGCTGACTTATTCAGATCTAATTTACTTGGAGAATTTGAAATTGCTGCTAAATTATGAACATTTTTGGCCAATCCAAAATCTCCAATCTTAACATCTTGATTTTCGTCAATAAAAATATTCATAGGTTTTAAATCTCTATGAATGATACCTTGTGCATGAATGTGTGTTAAAGCTTCTAAAATTTGTCTTAAAATTCTCCAGTAATTATCAGGATCTTTTGGTAACCCTTGACGAATCAAATCAAAAAGAGTTCTATTTTCACAATATTCCATTTGAATAAACAAAACTGATTTTTTCTTACTTTTCACTCTTTTTGTGGTATTGTTTTTTGGAGTTGGTGGCTTAATTGTTACATCCGGTGTACCAAATTCAAAGGGATAATCATCATCGTCAAATTCATCATTATAATCATTATCTTCATCTTGAGGTTCAAAACTTTCATTATCACTTTCACTATTATTACTCTCTCCATCAGAAAATTTAAAGTCTATCGATTGATTATGAGATCCAGATATAAAATCGGTAAAACTTTGAGAGTTTGTTCTTGTATCACTAAATGTGCGCTGATTTTTAGCATCATCATCATCGGATGAGGAATCAGATTCCTCATCTTCATCACCATCTTCTGCAAATTCATCACTTGATTCGATTGCAGAATTCGAGTTGAATTCATGATCATCTTCTAACCAAGCTGCAAAATATCTAACAACATATTGATGATTTAATCGAGCTAATAGCATGACTTCATTTAAAATCTTAGACAATTTATCTTCTGTGTGTCTGATTTTTTTAATTGCATATATTCTACCGTCTAGTCTATTTCGTGCCTTGACAACTTCACCAAACCCACCCTTACCTAAAACTCCAACTTCTTCAAAATCTTGTGCATATCTTGAATAAAATTTGGGTGCAAATGTTGACAATCCGAAAGATTCTCTCTTTAATCTTTTACCATTAGGCACTGATAAACTGTTATTTCCTATTGTGTTGTTAGATAATGAATTCGATGATGAATCCATTCTTGAGGTTGTATTTGAAGGCGATAGTTTCAATAACGTGGAAGAATTTTTTAGTAATGAGTCTAAGGGAGAAACATTTAAAGAGAACCTTAAAAATTTTGAAGTTAGTAACTCTAAAGGATCGGGCCTTTTCTTTGTTTTAAACTCAAAAGTACTCTGTAAAAATTCATAAATTGGATCATCTAATTCACTGAAGTTTAAAAGAAAGTCTGAAGGGTTTTGAAATTCATAAATTACATCTGTTCCAAAAATCATTTGCAAAACAACTATACCTAAATCCCAAACATCTGTCTTTCTTTGAGGTTTCATAAATAGTTTTGAAGTTTTTGAGTTAATTCTTTCAGGTGCAATCCAACCAGATGTTAAAAATGGCAAAACATCTTTATCGGTCAATAAATCCAGATTTGGATAATTGTTTAGCATATCTAAAATTGTGTAACCATAAGTTATAAATGATAATTTCAAACTTGAGGATTCAGTGGATTGGGGTTGTTTCAAAATGATTGAATCTAAGGAAAGGCATCTATGGATTAAACCCTTTTTGTGCAAATATTCTAAATTTTCTAATAATTGAATTGTCCATTCTCTAGCAGTATTTATGTTGATATAAGGAATTGATTGTAGCAAATCACCTAAGGTTTCTGAGTATTTCGATAATATTCTAATTTTCCAGATGCATAGCTTAGTTTGACTAGTGTCATATTCATTTTTTTTACTTATTTTTTTTGCAGCTGAATTATTCAAAGATTCTTCACCATTTGATAAAATTTCCTTTTTTTCGATATTAAAAGAAATTAAATCATAATCATTTTTCAAATCACAAATTGATTGTAGCTCTTTTTCTAATGTTAAAATTAATTTTTTACCATTAGTTGATTTCCAAAATGGATTATTCAACTCAATTTCTGTTAATGTAAATTGTAAATCTTTTTCATAACCCTTTTTATTCTTACCATATTTTCTACCAATTATATTTTGATTTTCTTCTTCTTTAAGTAAATGATCGATTTGAAAATATACCAAGGTATCTTTCTTAACATATGGTGTGACTAAGTATTGCTTGGAAATATCTTTGAATAATCCAATAGGTTCAATGGGAACAAAACCAATAACTGTTCTAAATTTCAATTCGATTGAATTTATATAGATTGTAATAGGTTTGTCAAATGTGAAACAATTTTCATTACCAGTTGTTGAATCGGGTATCAAATCTAGATCATGTGAATTTAGTTTAGAAGTACGACCATCAACTTCATTATAGTTGTTGTTTTTGTTGTTAGAATATTTTGGGGTCCTTCTGTTTTTTTCCATCTTAACCAATTCATCAAGATGTTCTTGTTCCTTTTCTCTTTCTTGTTCAATTTTTTCTAATTCTTGTTGTTGTAATTTTTCGACTTTTAATTGCTCATTCATCAATCTTCTCTTTCTTTCATCTTCCAAAGACTCGTTCTTGATATCATTTTTAATTTCATTTAAATAATCAAATATTTCACTATATAAAATGAAAACAATCGGTTGACCTTTAAAATCTCGTAGTATATTCACGCATTTTTCCTTGATAACATTCAATTGAGAGTCCATGATATTACTAGTGTTAGAGATACTGTAAACTGGTGGTGAAAGTGGATAAGTTGCAGTAAATTCCACATTTAAATCGAGTTTACAAATTTTATCATCTGATGTATCTGAAGATATATGAATGGTGAATTTGTGACGAGATTTTTTATTCCACGCCGTTTTTCCTGGTGTTTTATCAATCAAAATGTCTGGATACGTAGCTGTTATAAATTGCCATTCATTATCCTGTTGTTCATCAAAGGAATCCATGACGATGGTTATTTAAAACAATCTATAAAAAGAAAAGATTAAAATAAAAAATAATCATTATTATCATAATGATTGATCTTTGATCTAGCGAAGTGTCATTTTCATGTTGATGGATGTTAAGCTTTGACTAACACACTTTTTTTTGAATAAAATTCATTAAAATAGGACAATGCCTACACATAAAGAGAGGAAGACACAGTTTGTAAGTGATTTGGTGGGTGGTACTACGGTAGATATATATGTGGTTACTTCCATTTCTGCAATTTCATATTTGGTATGGTGTGTTTTAAAGAAGAAGACAAGTTTATTTGAAAATAATAATTACAGTGAAATTTCCACAATTGTTGATTTCCTGCTCAATTGGAACAATTTATTACTTTCAACAACATTGTATGCTAATAACATTACATTGTTGCTAATACTTAATTTGCTTCCTTTATTACCCGTGTTGGTTATGGCGAAGGAATCAACAAGACCAAAAAAACCAACAAATGTTCCCAAAGTTATTATAAATTTGAAAACTATTACATCTAAACAATTATTACCATTTAAAACATTCGTTACTGTATATAGAGCACAAATGATGGTAATTACGTGTATCTGTATAATGGCAGTTGATTTCCAAGTTTTCCCACGTAGATTTGGTAAAGTTGAAACGTGGGGTACAAGTATGATGGATTTAGGAGTTGGGTCATTTGTTTTCAGTATGGGATTAATTAGTTCAAGAAGTTACATTAGACAATTTTTTGATAATAAATTCAATTATTGGACTACAATTATCAAAAGTACCAAGAATAGTTTACCTATTTTCTTATTAGGTTTGATTAGATTAGTTAGTGTTAAAACTGTTGATTATCACGAACACGTTAGTGAATATGGACGTCACTGGAATTTTTTCTTTACACTTGCATGCTTACCAATATTAAACGCTATGTTTATACCAATCATTAAAATGATATCACCTATTATTACTAGTTTATCAATTTCATTAATTTATGAATATTTATTAATCAATAATGGATTATTAGAGTATATTATTCTTGGTACAAGAGATAATTTGATTGCTGCAAATAGAGAAGGAATATTTTCATTGTTTGGATATTTCCCAATATTTTTAAATGGATTTTCATTAGGCTTTTGCATATTACCTATTATAACAAGTTCAAAATCATTGTTCAATATAAACATCAATAGAAAAATTAAGAAAGGAACATCACCATTAAAGATTATGTTTTATTTATCTGTATTTTTTCAATTACTGTATTATATTATTGATACATGTTATATTTATTCAGTTTCAAGACGTATGGCTAATTTATTATATGTGGTTTGGGTAAGTGCATATAATTGTTCATTTTTGTTTGTTTATGGTTTGATTGAAAAGTTAATATTAGATGATATCAATGCTGAAGTTGTTGAAGATGATGATATTAATACAAATACTTCAGAACTTGAAAAAAATTCTAAACTTTACGTTCCAGTTTCATTATCAGCAGTCAATTCAAATTCACTTGTATTATTTCTAGTTGCAAATCTGCTTACCGGATTAATTAATTTAACTATGAATACAATAGATTCTGGAGTTAGTAAAAGTATGATTACATTATTTATTTATGAAGTTATATTGTCTGGATTCAGTTTAGTGTTATATAAATATGGAATTACACTAAGATAAGATTATTTTTTCAATGCGGCAAATCTATTCTTTAATTCATCTAAATCATCTAGCTTTTTAGAAGTATCAGAAGGTGGTTTGATATTACCATTACCATCCTTATCATCATCGACACTTTCTTTTTCCTGTTCATATTTACCTTCATTATATAAATCGATTTTAAAAATATCACATAGTTCATTAAGATAATCTTTAGCAACTAAACCTTCATCGACGCCATTTAGTTTTCTAGTTATTTCTAGGCATATTTTATCTTGTAAATCTAAATTATCGGATTGGGTCGGTATGGTATCTAAAATTTTGGAATCAATACATTTATGTAAAGAAATTGATAACTTTTTTAGTTCCTTTATATCATCGCCTAAATATGTTTGTGCAATTATAATATTTCTAATAACTTTGGAAATCCTATCAAGCGGTGTAAAAGATTCTTCATTTTGATCACTCTTTTCTTCTCCTTCGTCTTCTTTCTTTGTAGAAATTGTTTTGGAAAAAAACCAACCTTGTTGTTGTTGTTCCTTGTATTGCTTTTGCTTTTGAGAAAGTACCTGATCATCGAGCATTTTAGATAGTATATGAATTGACGATTCTAAAATTGTCAGTTCACCTATTAAATCTTCCCATACATCATTAACCCTATCAGTTCTAACCAGCTGAGATAGCTTCATGGTTAAAATATCCAAACTACGTTCAAAAGATCTTGAATCATTAGGTAATTTTGATAAGTTTATTAAATCTTGTTTAATCGTTGTTTGAATTGTGTTTGTTGAAATGGATCTTGATTTGGATAATTTGAATTGAAGTTTTGATGATGTTGTTTTGATCAATAAACGAAATTGTGCATCTGACATCTTGTAGGGTTGAATTGGATGGAACAGAAAGTATACATACGATAACAAAAACTAGATACTGCATTTAATATATAGCTGTATTTAAAAATCGATGTGGCAACTTTATTTTCTGCTTCGCTAACAAATGCATTTTGCATTTCCATGACCTTATATAACTATAAAAGACAAAGATATCAGATAAAAGGATATCAGATAGAGGATACCAGATAAAAGATAATGGTAGTAAGAAGTAATAATCTTTTTTTTAAACACGTCAGTAAAAGATAATCAAGTGATAAAGTTTTCAAAGCGTCGGAAGCATTTGAAACGTTTTTGATTGTAATGATCTGTGCACTGTTTCGGTTAACATCAGCTGAAATCCTATCAAGCTGGACCCACATTATTGTCTTGGAGAACCACAATATCATCTCTTATGGCTCGAATATTCTTATCACCTCTTTTCATCGTCTTATCCAAATGAATCATTTGAAAAATGTCGACTCATTCCGTTTCTTATTCTGTTGTTTTTCCTACTAATAGATACCTAGGATTTTTCGGTTATTGGATTCCATAGGTGGAGATTGTATTGAAAGCACTGAAGTCATTCATATCTAAGTATTCTGATCAAATTGAATGGTGGTACGTTCAAGTTGTTCTAAGTCGGAATGGTTGGGCATTTCGCCGTATTTGCACAGGGGTCTGGTGTTTATAGACAGCTGTTGTCCGATGTATCTCAGCCTACAGTAGTTGCCTATGTTCATCGTCGTAGCAACAGACACATGGACAAATAGACACATTCCCCGTTTCCATTCCACAAGATCCGATAAACGGTTGAGAAGCTTCTCGAATTTTCCAGGGCTTCAACATGATTTTTCATTATCAAGTGACTTTTTTGTTCTAGTGGTTATTTAAGCAGTGTCTTTTCCTGGTTCCTGTATCCACAATTGCAATTCTAGCTGGATATTTACTTTTTACTATTATATTACACTATGCTACAGAGACGTGCTGTATCCAATGTTTCCAGATTATCAAGATCTTTAACTAGATCCAATGGTCTTGCTCTAAGTTGTTTGAAGACCACCAAAACCGTACATCCGATTGTTCCAGTTCAATCCATTCAATCGATTAATTCGTTCCGTTCATTCCATACAAGTCCATCCACATTTGTTGAACTCCGTATGAATAAAGATCAACAAGAAGAACCGGCATTGAAAAAATTTGCAACCGACTTGACAGAATTGGCTAAAAATGGTAAGTTAGATCCAGTGATCGGTAGAGATGAAGAAATTAAACGTACCATTCAGATTTTATCAAGACGTACAAAGAACAATCCTGTTCTTATTGGTAATGCAGGTACTGGTAAAACTGCAATTTTAGAAGGTTTAGCTCAAAGGATCATCAAAGGTGAAGTTCCCGAATCAATGAAAGATAAAAAGGTTATCTCTCTTGATTTAGGTAGTTTAATTTCAGGTGCTAAATATAGAGGTGAATTTGAAGAAAGATTAAAAGCCGTTTTATCCGAGTTAAATGATCAAACTATTTTATTTATTGATGAATTACATATCTTATTAGGCTTGGGTAAATCTGAAGGTTCAATCGATGCATCAAATCTGCTAAAACCTGCATTAGCTAGAGGTCAATTACAATGTTGTGGTGCAACAACAATTGATGAGTATAAAAAATATATTGAAAAAGATGCTGCATTAGCAAGAAGATTCCAACCAATTTTGGTTAATGAACCCACCGTTCAAGATGCAATTTCAATTTTAAGAGGTTTAAAGGAAAAATATGAAGTTCATCATGGTGTTAGAATTACTGATTCTGCCTTAGTTACTGCTGCTATTTACTCAAATAGGTATATTACGGATAGATTTTTACCTGATAAGGCAATTGATTTAATTGATGAAGCTTGTTCATCGCTAAGATTACAACATGAATCTAAACCTGATGCGATTATGGAATTGGATAGATCAATCATGACAATTCAAATTGAATTGGAATCTTTAAGAAAGGAAACTGATGAGATTTCAAAAGAACGTAGAACTAAATTAGAAGATCAATTGAAATTGAAAAATGATGAATTAGATAGGTTAACTAAAATTTGGGAATCTCAAAAGGCTGAATTGGATAGAATCAAGACTTTGAAATTAGAAATTGAAAAGGCTAAGAATGATTTAGAAATTAAGAGAAGAGAAAACAATTTTGCTCACGCTTCAAAATTACAATATGATACCATTCCTGCTTTAGAAATTAAATTAAATGATTTAATTAAACAAGAATCTGATTCTGAAGATTCTTTATTACATGAATCAGTTACTTCTGATGATATTTCAAGAGTTATTTCCAAGGCAACCGGTATACCAGTTTCAAATATGATGAAAGGTGAAAAGGATAAATTACTATACATTGAAGATATACTTAAAGGTAGAGTTATTGGACAAGATGATGCAATTAATAAAATTTCAAATGCAATTAGATTACAAAGAGCTGGTTTAACAGATGAAAAGAGACCAATTGCATCATTCATGTTTTTAGGTCCAACGGGTACTGGTAAGACAGAATTAACAAAAGCAGTTGCAGACTTCCTTTTCGATAATGAAAATTCAATTATTAGATTTGATATGTCTGAATTTCAGGAAAAACATTCCTTAATGAGATTAATTGGTGCTCCTCCATCATATGTTGGTTATGAAGAAGGTGGTGAATTAACTGAACAAATTCGAAGAAAACCTTATTCTGTTATCTTATTTGATGAATTTGAAAAGGCACATAAGGATATTTCTAAGTTATTGTTACAAGTTTTAGATGAAGGTAAATTAACTGATTCTCAAGGTAATAAAATTGATTTTAGAAATACTTTAATTATTATGACTTCAAATATTGGACAAGATTTAATGTTAGAAGATCATCCTGATAAAGATGAAGTAATTAATGTTATGAAAGGTTATTACTCGCCTGAATTTATAAATAGAATTGATGAAATTGTTATTTTTAATAAATTATCAAAAGATGCATTAAGAAAAATTGTTGATCTAAGAGTTGTTGAATTGCAAGATAAATTAGCAGATCGTAAAATTGAACTACAATTATCTGAAGAATCAAAGGAATGGTTAACAAATAATGGTTATGAACCAAGATTTGGTGCAAGACCATTGAATAGGTTAATTAAAAGAAAAATTTTAAACCCAATGAGTATTTTATTATTAAAGGGAGAAATCAAAAATGGTGACGTTGTTGAAATTAGTGAATCAAAGGGTGATTTAGTAATTAAGAAAAAAGAATAGTCTCTTTCTTTTTTGGGAGCACATGACATGTATATATAGATGGTATTTTAGTTATTTTATAGTTATTTTATAGTTTTTTTATTTTAAAGCTATTTTATTTTATTTTATTTTGTTGTATTTTATTTTTTACGTTTTACAATTACAATTTATTGTTGATTGAAATATTCAGTTAATTTGTTAAGTATCGTCTATACCCCTCAAAGAAGAATAGCAGAGGGGTAAAATTCCGAGCTTGACTCGTAAACCTATCATCATTTAAAACAATCAATTAAGAAAAAGAAATAGAAAGAAATATTATTATCACACGTTTTAGAATCACATCTTTGACAATGATCAACTAGTTGAAAAAGTGAACTGTAAGTACATCAAGTGAGCTCCATTGGGTTATTATCCTACATAGAGAATAACAATCATCATATCCATCGTTAACACAACATAGTGTTTTGCAGAATACACTTCATAAAAGTGAAATCAAACAAAAGACTTATAAAAAAATCTTTGAAAGTTCTGAAAAAAAGGAAAAGTGGGCTCAAACAAGAAAAAAATATCAACATCTCTATCTATTTCACTTGATTTGTCCAACTAAATGTAAAGTTCACGTATCGAACAACTAAACAAACAAAACAGATATTAAAAACATGTAAAATCTTCTTCTCAAAATCCGCTTTTCCTCTCAGAAAACAGACGGTGGTCTGTTGGACGTTGCCGCCTGAAATGACGTGCCGGAGACTTTCCCCAAGACCTAAAATGGACTATTTCAAGTCCCTTCTGTGTGTCTCGAAAGATGATTCTTGGTGTACAAACAGTTGCAAGAAGAAAGAAAAGAGTATCGTAGTCACGTTTGGGTCGTTGAAAAAGTTGGATTCCCTCTTCCTTTTATACAATTCGAGAAAACATGAAAAATTTTAATGAGGGTTTCTTTCATGTTTTTTACAAAACTGATGACGATATTTCATATTTCATATTTCATTTTCACAATGTGTATTTCACAATCTCTTTTTTGGCTTTGTTTAAAGCATAACTGAGGCAATTGCTATGGATTATAATATACTTTTACAGGTGTTAACCACGGCAGCGTCACCGGCCCGTGGCCAAGAGCAAAAGTTGGCAGAAAATCAACTTAGGGAATGGGAAGCAGAGAAAGGGTTTCATTATATGTTACAATCAGTTTATATAAATAGAGAACTACCTTTACAAATACGTTGGCTTGCCGTAATTTGTTTGAAAAATGGAATTGAAAAATATTGGAGACCTACTAGAATTAATGCTATCACTAAAGAAGAAAAGGTTGAAATTAAAAAAAGATTGTTTGATCTTTTAAGTGAATCAAACAACCAATTATCTATTCAAAATGCACATTTGATTTCAAGAGTTTGTAGGTTGGATTTTCCAGTTGAATGGCCTACATTGTTTGAAGATATTGTAGGTATTATGGAATCATGTTCTAATGATCTAGATAATGGAATATCTATTATAAGATTAAACAATCTAATGATTATGCTGAATCAGATTCTGAAAATATTATCAACTGTTAGAATCGGTAAGGCTAGAATTATGATGCAAACAAAGGCACCAATTGTATTACCACATCTAATTAAATTTTATAACATGTTTTTCAATAGATGGATAAATGATCTTGGTGCAAATGCTAATCCTAATATTGATCTAGCAATTATGCAAGTAGGTTATATTTTTTTAAAAAATATACGTAGGTTAGTTGTTGATGGCTATAATCATCAAAATAGGGATAAAACCATTCAGGAATTTATGGACCTATCATTACAGCATTTCCAAAAATTGTTAATTTTACACGAATCAAATAAATCAGACTTGCTAGAAAAATATATTAAATGTTATGTTAAATTATATTCTAATTTAGTCAACGATAACGCATGCTCATTTATTTTACTTCAATCAAGTAAAAATATATTGTTGACATTACTTTCAGTATTGCAACAAAACGCTCAAGTTATCTACGAAGATGTAGATAGTGATTTTTGGGAAAAAATTGCTATTAAATCTTTTATAATTATGAAAACAATAACAAATTATACATTCAAAGAATCAAGTACAAATGTTGTTAAACAAAAAGGTGATAAACTAGAAATTCAACAATCAATTAGTTTATTAAAATCTAATTTTTTCACATTAGAGTTAATTGAAAATTTAATTAATTTAATTACAAACTATTATTTGAAGTTGAGGCCAATTGATTTGGAAAATTGGGAGACTGATCCAGAAGAATGGTTTAATGAAGAATTATCATCTAATTATGAGTTTCAAATTAGAAAATGTGCAGAAAATTATTTCCAAGATCTATCAATTTACTTCAGTGAGTTCATTTCGTCATTTATAACAAATAAAATTGAAAATTTAAATAATGATGGACTTGATTTACTTACAAAAGATTCCATTTTATGCATTTTCCAATTAAGTTCAAATTCAATTAAATCAAAATGTAATTTTAACGAATTATTATTCAATTATTTTATTCCACAAGCCATTTCAAATGAATCACCATTGATTAAACGTAGAATTTGTCTTATCATGGATGAATGGATTGATGAAAGTGTGAATTCTGAACTTAGGATCAAGATTTATGAATTTTTAACGAATTTACTATCTAATGGTAATGACATAATTTTGAAATTAACCTCAGTTCAATCATTAAAGTTTTTGATCGATGATTGGGAATTTCGAAAAAAGGATTTTCAAAATTTTTCAACCGATGTTATAAATGAATCAATCAAATTATTAAATAATTTATTAAAATCAATTGAATGTAAGAATTTTATACTTAAGTTTTTATCAATTTTAATTGAAAGAAATACACCATTAATAAATGATTTGATTTTGATTGAAATCGTTAAAATCATACCAATTTTATGGGAAAATTCAAATAATCCAAATGAAATGATAATCAAGAATTCTTTATTGAGAATATTGAAAGATTTAATAACTTCATTAAATAAAAATAGTTACAGAATTTATGATATTGTCATGCCATTAGTACCTTACTGCTGTGATTCAAAATCTGAATATTATAGTTTATTATGTGAAGATGGATTAGAATTATGGTCAAGTATATTGAAAACCATTGATTTATCAAAGGGTATACCAGATAAATTATTAGATACTCAAATGCTTGAAATCTTGATTAATTCACTAATTAATTTTACTGAAATTTTACCATTAGTTTTAAATATAATCAGAAGTTACTATCTTATGTCAGTTAACATTTTCGATAATCAAATAGGTTTGAAAATTTTTGAAATTCTATCCTCCTATTTGAAAACTATGAGAGATGACTCCATTTTTCTCACAAGTTCAATTATTGAAGTTTCAATATTGCAAAATGTTAACAAGAAAACATTTTATAATAATTTAATATCAAGTCGTCTGTTTGGTGAAATGATTGATTATTTAATTAGGGATACAGATAGTCCATACTGTGAAATTAAAATCAGTTTACCAATATTAAGAATGGTTATTGATAATTCAAACATTGTCTTAGAAAACCTTCCTGATTCAATCACATTCTATAAACTATTACTAAATTTGACCAAATTTGCTAAAAACTCATTTGATCCAAAAATTAGAAAATTATATTTACTGGGATTACTATCACTATATAAGAAAGAGTATTTACAGAACTCAGTTGTTCTCATTGGTACAAGTGATAATGAAATTGAATATGAGTTAAATCAAATGACTAAGTCTGCTGGAATTTCATCAATTTTACAACTGTTTGTTAAAAGAATTGTTAATCTTTGTATTTTGTTTGCGGAAGAAATTAAAGAAGAACCAAATGGTGATTTAAAAGTATATCATAAACAGACATCATATGATGATGATGAATTAAAACCTTATGAACCAGAAGATGAAGAGCCAGAGGGGAATGAATATGCAATGGAAATGATGATTCCTATTAATTTTGAAAGAGAAAGGTACACAACATTAATTAAAACCTGTGATGTTGTACGGAATGTTAAATTTAATGATGTATTAAGAAATATTATTGGGGGTTTGTACGATATTTTAAGCGGTGATTTAGATGGTGTTGTGTTGGAAGAACTTCAATTTTTGAAGTGAAAAAAAGGGGCATTTTACAATTTCTAAATTTTACGACTTTTTATAGACTCTTTATATTTGTTCAACTATGAATTGCTTAATTAAATGGCCTGTAGAAATTGTAGTATTGATACTGCAATTTATTAAAGATGATAATGAAGTGCTATCACTTTTAAAAGGCATACCCGAATTGCTTGATATTGATATTGTAAAAGAATATTATTGTCTGAGAATACATCAGAAACTATGTTTAAAGGAAGATAATAAACTAGTTGGAACAAATTGGGGACAATTAAAGTATTTCACACATTTAAGTATAAGTAAGGATTTAAAAATTGTTAAAAACAACATTAAACTAGGAATTGGTAATGAATTATTAACTAATTCTTTTAATGATTTTAAACAAATGGAAAGACTCCAAATCTTACACGTGGAACATAATGATGGTTATTTAATTGGTGAAATAATTGATAATTTACCAACAAGTTTAACTGTTTTTGAATTGGTGATTAATGGCGCAATTAAGGGTATTGTTAGTAATGAACAGCTTTTGAAACAAACAAGATCGATAAAATCGGTTAGAACCCCTTTAAGTTTGAAAATGATTACCATCATAAATAAAAATAAATGGAATCAAAAACAAATTTACAAAAGTTTTGGTGTAACTAACAGAAAAGTTAGCAAATTGATTGAACAAGGATTGAGAATAGAACAACTGATTATGATTAATGGAGAACTCATTTTGAAAAAATTAAATTCAAAATTAACATTTATTAAAATTACAATTATAAATATGATTAAAAGATGTTACAAAAGTATTCAAAATATTGGAATTTTCGGTATTGATTCAAATTGGATACTTAATGAAGAATTTTTAAATGTCAAATTCCCAGAAATTAGAATTGTTAAGGTTGATGGAGAATCAATCCCAAGAATGATTAGATGGGTTAATTTTTTTTTCCTTAATAACTATCCGACGAAAAAAATTGAATTTGAGAATGGTATAATGGTTAAACCAATGATTGTTATATTTAGTAAAATGTTTGGTGAAAATCAATGTAAAGTATTATACGGGCATATAAATAATGTTGTCTTTATTGGAGGTAATGGCGTTGATATGTTTAAAAAATATACATTTGTATAATAATAAACTATATATGATCATAGTCATTATCATTATCCAATTGAGCATCAATTAAATGATTATTTTTATCAATTTCTAATATTTCAACGTCATCTTTTGTAATATCTGAATCATTCAAAGCTTTCAACAATTCGGGTCTTTTTGACTTGAGTAATTCATGTTTTGCCTCTTGATATGTACACCATCTTCTTAATCTGGTATCAGATTCCGGCCATGTAGTCTCCAATTGATCTAATTTCATTTGATAGAAATGAAATTCACATAATGGAAACTTCAGTTTTTCATTTAATCCAATTCTATGATCTTTTAAAATCGGTAATTTTTTAGTAATCAAACAAATTGCACCAGCTTCTTCCCAAACTTCTCTTAATGCAGTTTTACCAAAATTATCAGCTTCATCTAATTCAATCCCACCTTTGGGAATAATCCATTTTTCTTTATTCTTTGAAGATGAAATCATTAGTACTTTTTCATGTTTTTCATCAAGTATAATTCCACCAGCAACGAGTCTTGAATTGTCTATACTACTGTATAATTGATTATCACGACCTTCTCTTGGTTGTGTTGTTTTTGAAACTTCTAAACAGGACAATCCTGTGTTGTATGATTTTGTGGGATCAATGTGATTCTTGTCCATTGTATACTGATTGCAGAAAAGCTGTATAATAGCTAGGGGTAAAGAAAAGTTTGGTAATCGTACCACAGTAATTTTAGTATTAGTCAAATTCATGCCATGTTTTCTATTTTTTATCAGCGGCTTATTCTTTTGTGGGGAAATTAAGATTTTTGTGGGAGAAAAAACCAAAAAATAAACTCTCCCAGTAATTTTTCAAAAAAGTTTCATGGGGAGTTTTCTGAAGTAAAAACATACTACTATATTTTATAAAGAACTACACATACTTTTTCATGGTGCCCTTCCTGTTCTTCTTCCAGAAGACATCCCTATACCGGGGACAGGCATCGAAAGTGGTGGATCCAAAGGATTACCACCCATGGATGGAGGTGAAGTCCAATCAATTGGAACATAAGTTTCAGTAATTGCAGAATTGTATATGTAGGTACGTTCTCGATCATTGTTAGTTGTTCTTGTTCTAGTTCCTGTTTGTCCAGGGATTATATCTCGACGACATAGTGGACAAGAAATATTAGAATTCAGCCATTCTTTTATACATGGAAATCCGAAAATATGATTGCATTGAGGTAATTGAACAGCATAGTGTGATTCTGATACATCATCATTTTGGCCATTTACTGTTGAAAATTCAGGTTCAGATTGTAAAGTGTAAGTTGTTGAATAAGTTGCGGTTTCGATAGCTGGGAAAATGATGGATGGATCCATTGAATCATATCCATCAAAGGGGGTCATAGTCTGATTCTTTTTTTCATCATTTTTTTCATCGTTGGGTGCATTTTCAGGTTCTTCATCTTCATTTCCGCCATCTTTATGATATTCAGCATACGACTCATAACATATAGGACATAACGAGTTGTCTTCCCGGTCTGGAATTTCACTTAGTTTTAAAGGTTTTAAAGAATTTATTACTTCCTCTGGAACATTCAAAGTCTCATTTTGTGGCACGCCTATATTACTCACCATATTTGAAATGAAGTTGCCTACTCCAATACCAAAATTACCATTGCCATCTTGATTACCACCATTAATTGCATTTGCAATTGTATCGCCTAACGCAGCAAACGGATTGACGGATGCGTCACCATTTCTGTTTTCACCTGGGAACTGCACTTCACCCATTGGAAATGAGAATATATCACCTGGAAATCCGGTGTTTTGATTGTTTGCCATTACCTAGTTATTTGCAAAGAGATAAGTAGTTTCTTGCCAAGTAAGTAAGTCATCCGTATGTATGTATATCCTATATCCTCACCATTTTTACTTACGTTTACTGTATAAAGTATTTTACATTTTATTTTTGATTTTTGATTTTTGATTTTTGATTTTTGATTTTTGATTTTTGAATTTTATTCTCGAAACAAGAAATTTATTGCGGTTAGAAAATTTGCGGTTTTAAGGATATACACACATTCACTCGAAGGAGCTTTCAAGTTTATTATTAAAGTATTACACAAGTATTACACAAAAAAGAAAAGAAATAGTAGAAGAGGTGAAAATAGATCGAATATTGACTGTTGGTTGTCGCATCAAATATATTGGCTCCTGATTTGGTTGGCCATATTGCGTTCATTAGACGGAAGCACTGAAATCTGATCTGGAGAGAGTTGTAAAACTTGAAATATCAGGTTTGCTTCATTACGATTTAACTGTAACAGCTTTGCAATTGTATGTTGTGGTAATATATGCCATTCGTTAGGTATATTATTAGTATTATTATTAGTAGCGGTGGATTGTTGTAGCGATTGTCCTTGTTGTAGCGATTGACCCTGCTGTTGCGGTGTATTGGATGAAGATGCAGAGGATGGAGGTATTTGAGATTGTTGTTGAGCTTGGTTTAAAACATCTAAATCAACAATACCCATAAGTAATAAAGCTTGAGCAGCAGCAACTGCTAATTTTGGATTTTCATTCAAAATGCCAATTGCTTCAGCATAATTATTTGAATTTGGGTTGGGATTTGATAGTACCAATTTTAATTTTGCCAATAGTTCAATTAAAACTCCTGGTGGGATAGTTGATAAGGTTTTAGACACTGGATCTACTGGTAACATTCCATTGGTTAACGACGTGGTCGGTAGCGGTAAATAATTTGATGCGTTAATTAAATTATTACTCGATTGTGTTGGAATTACAGATGATGAAGAAGATGACGTCGTTTGATTGAAATTTGATGAAATATTTGATGAATTTGATGATGAAGGAGGCAAAGGAATCTCATTATTTGATTTAAGTTGATTAACTAAATTTGAAATTTGAAACAGATCCATACCATTGGCCAACATTTGCGAAACCATGGTTTTAATCTCACTATTTTCTCGTATGGAATCTCTAAGATTTCTCAAAAAATTCTTACTATCATCACCAATATTAACATCTAGTTCATCTTCTAGGTCCCCTACATTTTCAGCGGCATTCTTCATTTCAGGAGGTAAAATGACATTAGCAGGTAAAAACAATTTGTTCAATTTAAGCGTAGGTTTTGACAAATGTTGACTATTTCTTAATCCTTCTTTGGATAATTCGATTCTCATTTTTTTCCTACCTTCGATTTTAACTTTAGACAAAATGGTCAAAGCATTAAGAGCATCCAAGGGAGATAGATATTCAATAAAACAAAACCCCTTATTCTTTGCTGCATTGTCCATCATACAACGAACGTCAACAATCGGACCAGATCCACACACGACGGACTTGATCACCTGCACGTCCCAGTTGTAAGGAATCGCGCCAACATAGAGCACGCTGGATGAATTGGACATCTCTTGTATGTGTTCGTGTTGTTCTAGATAGTTGCAGTGTACTGACGGTTATGGTACAGATCTCTAGTTTTCGTTTGATTAAATCTTTTTTTTTGTTCTGTGAAAAAATTTTTGGAAAAAAAAAAAATTTTAGCTTCACCTACGCAAATAAAACATTTGTCGGGTAAATAAGCAACATAGTCAAAGTCGGCTATCGGCTGGTTTTTTGATGGACACATTTCTCCATGCAGTTGATGTTTCAAAGACTAAATAGTTTATGGTCACTCGGGTTGATAAAAAGTATCCAGCTGTTTATTTCAAGCATGTCTCATATCTCTTGGATGGCAGTAGTCAAGTCACAAAAGACAAACATTTCTGAGTTGCTGCGTTTTCCAACGTTTCTTCAAACTTCTAAATTTTTTCTCTATTTTTTGGTTTTTAGTTTTTAGTTTTTAGCATTGTCGTTGGATTTTGATTTTGAATTTTGAATTTTGAATTTTGTCTATACATATTTTTTAAGTTATACTATATGCAAACTTTGTTGTTAGTTGTTGTTGTTTGCCGTTTGTTTGAATAGTAAAACACATCTTTTCGACATTTCTTTGCAACATTGCACTAAGCATGGATGCTTCAGAGATACGTACTGCAGTCACTGCACTAAACAAGGCTAGAACCGCCAACGATACAGCAGCACTTAAAGATATTCTAAAACAACTGGAAGATGGAGTAATTGCCACCGAAAATTTACTTAGAGAAACAAAAATTGGCGTTCATGTGAATAAGCTACGTAGTTATGAAGATACTGAAGTTGTTAATTTGGTGAAAAAAATTATTAAAAAGTGGAAAGACCATGTATCCTCTGAAAAGAAGAAGAAGAAAATCAACGTTGGAGAATCTACTTCAACTATGAAAGCTGAATCACAAATGGCAAAGGCTGCTGAAGAAGCATTAGAAAATACCATTGGTAAACCAAGAACGCCTGTCACTGATGGTATAAAAATTGATATTTATCCTGACACAACCCGTAATAGATCAATTTCTGCGTTATATACAGCGGTTGGATTAGATACAACCCTAGACTCTAAAACAATATTGAATACATGCACAAATGTTGAATTGGCGATTTTTAAGATAAACAAAGAATCAATAAATGATTTATATAGAAATAAATTAAGATCATTGATATTGAACATAAAAAATAAAAACAATCAACCTTTACGTATAAATATACTTAATGGTACAATTAAACCAGAAAAATTGATTAATATGACAAGTGCAGAGTTAGCACCTGAATCTTTAAAGAAAGAGCTGGAACAATTGCACCAAAAGAATTTATTTGATGCTCAAGGTGCAGTTGAAAAAAGAGCAGTTACAGATAGATTTATTTGCGGAAAATGTAAACAAAGGGAAGTGAGTTATTACCAGATGCAAACAAGATCTGCGGATGAACCGTTGACTACGTTTTGTACGTGTGAAAAATGTGGTAATAGATGGAAGTTCTGTTAGAGAAAGAAAAGTTATTTATTATGTTGCTATATTATATTATTTTATGTGAAATATGATTAATCAAACCCTGTATACTGTGTATTTATAAAGTATAAACTAAGCTTATAGATTATGTTTTCTTTTATGTTTTCTGTTGTGTTTTCTGACCATCCATCTCCAAAAATAAATAGGATGTTATGTTATTTATAAAAACATTCTTATCGTTGGTCATAAAGTTTAAAATTTAATGCGCCTTTTTTTTCACGATGGATCCATCCATATGTATGTTCATACAGATTACAACTCAGTAGCAGTGCTTTCCAATACTAATAATGCGTCCACTGTCTGCATATGAAGCGGTAATTGTTGCTCGTAATAATCAAGGATTGTACAATAACTTCATCCTTGGCGCAGAATATACAATTCCATTATCCAAGGATATTATCTTAGATGCATTATCTTCCATATGTACAAAGTTCCCACATTTTTCATTAAGGGTTGATGACAATAACTATACTTGTGTTATGTCTGATTCATATAACATTAAAGAGTCGTATATTGATATTTTAGAATCTGGTCTGCCATCAGATATTTGTTCAAAATATACTTTACATAAGTTTAACTATGGGATGACTAATCCATTGTTTAAGCTGGTATATGTCGTTGACATAAATACTCTCTTTTTCGTTGTTGATCATGTTTATTTTGACGGCACTGCAGGTAAGAATTTCCATATTCAGTTAACGAAAGCATTGGAAAATCTTGAGGCAAGTTCAAGGTTCATCGATACAACTAAATTTTATGAATATCCAGATCCGACTAGGTTAATGCAATTTGATGATAGAGATCCTAATCCTAGTAAACCAGTCGATCCCTCTTTTAGACCTCTTATTGATGAGAAGTTGTTAAACTGTCAACTATCTGTACATAATTCCACAATTGTTCACTTATCAGCTGGTGATACTTCAAAACTGTTAAATTTCACAAAATTAAATGGTACAAAACTGACATCATTTTTATATGCAGTTGCTGCCAAGACGATCTATAATATTGTATGTAATGATTCATTGAAAGATACAAAGTTCAAAACAATGATTCCAATTAATACAAGATTCAAAATCGATTTTAAAAAAGATGAAAATTTCAAAAATGTTTCTGAATTTGGTATGTTTTTTGGCAAGTATTTTGACGAAATTGATGCTGCTTCTTTGTCGGACATTGATGTTGTTCAACTGTCAAATGAATTCCAGTTGAAATTATCATCAAATGTTAAAAATGCAATGAATGATTTTGAAATTGTTGAAAAAATCCGTAATACAAAGGATAAGTTGATTTTTGAAAAAAACATTAGTTCTTTGAAATTAAAAGATTCAAAGCCCAATTCTACATTACTTATGTCTAATCTAGGTGTTTTGGATTCTAAAATTATTAATAAATTATATTTTGATCAACCAATGGTTGATGGATCTTTTGCATTGCATTTCATTTCTTCATCCAATGGTGGTTTAGCTTTAAGCTTCAATTCTCATAGAGGTATTCCAAAAACTATTTATCAATCGTATGTGGATCAGTTATCTAGTGAAATTTATAAATACTGTAAATAATTTTAGTTTTTAGTTTGTGTAAGCTAATTTTACGGAGCATATTGAGGTATTGAATGTACTGTTGGCTTTTGAATTTTGATTGGATGTTAAGAGTATTGTATTAGTGACGGCGAATTACTAATCCCAAAAACGACACAAAATAGAAAATTAACTTTTGTTGGCAAGTGTGGAAATTATCAGAAAGTTCGAGTTATTTTCCTCGGTGTTTACCGCAAAAATCTTCTAATTCTGTGGGTTTTGAGTTTTGAATGTCTGAGAAACACCCCTCCATTATACACTATATGATGATGAATCTGAAAGAGACACTGTGTTGCAGTTAAGTATAAGGGAAAAAAAAGGAACGAGAACGTCTTCTAATGAATAGAAATGCCCATAATATTTTGCTGTTGTTGTTGTTGTCAATTTTGTTTTTGTTTTTGTTTTTGTTTTTCGCAGAGGCTCAAAGCTTAAAAAGAAAATAAACAACTTTTACGCTTTGTGGTACTTGGCTTTTTTTCTTTGTTTGCTTTGTTTGCTTTGTTTGTTTTTTTCCTTGTTTGCTTTGTTTGTTTTGTTTGCCTTGACCCGGTTTGATGGTTTGGTCTTGTCTGGGGTCGGTATATTATGGCCGCTATGTGTGTTTATGTGCGCTTTGAAATGTTGAGCCTCAATTGGAGAAAGTGTAATAGACGGCACTAACTGCAGTATCAGCAAAATTATCAGCAAAACTTAGGATGGCAACTTCACTTGGATGTTTGGATATAAAACAGAGATTATTTGCTGCTTTTGGGATGTGTCTTTTTGAATTGGTTGTTCAATGATCAGACGAATCGATGAAATTAACCTCTCTTGCTCTGCTTTCTACTTTGCTTGTATCTGCAAAAGCTGCTCCTCTTTTAGTAGACGATGCAGTTTCTGCTTGTACAACCACACAAACTCAAACTTACTACAGTTTTAATTATATTGAACAATCTGATATTTCCTCATTAAGTTCTTCAACTGAATCGGCATCTTCTGTTAGTACTGTTTCATCTTCCTCCTCCTCTTCTTCTTCTCCTTCTTCTTCTTCTTTAAGTTCTGCTTCAACTTCATCAGCAACTACTCCAACTACTAGTGCTATCTCATCTATTAACTCAACCTCATCTGCTCCAACTACTACTTCCACCTCATCTTCTTCAACTACTACTTCTACCTCATCTACTCCAACTACTACTTCCACCTCATCTTCTTCAACTACTACTTCCACCTCATCTTCTTCAACTACTACTTCTACCTCATCTACTCCAACTACTACTTCTACCTCATCTACTCCAACTACTACTTCCACCTCATCTTCTTCAACTACTACTTCCACCTCATCTTCTTCAACTACTACTTCTACCTCATCTACTTCTACCTCATCTTCTTCAACCACTACTAATACTAACAAACCAACTGCATCTCCACAAGTTGCCGTTTATTATGGAAATGGTAATGTGAATGGACAAGAGCTTACAGAACTTCCATTGTCTAGTTATTGTGCTGATCCAGATTTTGACGCTGATATTTTCATTCTTACATTCCTAACCAATTATGGTGATGAAGGATATATGTTTAATTTAAATGCATATTATGGTTGGACAGATACTGATTATAGTTCTTGGGGCAACAGAGCTGCACTACTTGCTGATATTGAACAATGTCAGAATACATATGGAAAAAAAATATTTATTTCCGTTGGTGGTCAAGGTGCATCAGGTAGAATAAACAGTGATGACAAATCAGCCAATGATTTTGTTGAAAAATTATGGAACTATTTTGGACCTAGTAATGATTATAAGCTTACCGATGCTAATAAACCACTTGGTAATTTAGTTGTTAATGGTTTTGATTTTGATGTTGAAGACCAGGGTGCAAGTTATGCACCTGCTTATGAAAAAGCAATTCAACTTTTGAAAGATAAAACTGATAATTATTATGCAACAACAGGTAAAAAAATATATATTTCATTATCACCAATTGATCAATTAAATGCCTTTACTGCAGATATGGACCAGGCCCTTTTAAATGTTAAAGTTGATTATATTTTTATGCAATTTTATAACGATCCGGATTTTGGTATAATTAGTCCTAATTTCAATTGGGATACTTGGGCAACCACCACTCTTAAAGGTAAAGCAAATGAAGATACTCCTATTTTTGTTGGTCTTCTTGGTGACGGCACTATGAACGATAACGGTTTTGTAGCACCTGATGTTGTTCAAACTAAATTCAATGATGTTATTTTACCACAAGGTACTCATTTTGGTGGGTTTTCAGTTTGGACTGCACGTCGTGCCCTTGCTAATGTTGACTCTAGTGGCAAAAATTTTATTCAAAATCTTCGTGATATTTTATCGCCTTTACAAGGTTAATTAAAATATTCATAATTTAAACACATTTTTTTGGAAATTTGTTACAAACACATATAATCAATAACTAATTTAATTTTGGAACGTCATCTTATTTATTGATTATAAAAAAGCTTAACAAATTATCTATTTGATTCCCTACATTTTGACGAAAATCATTTTACCCTATACTTATTTCAATCGTTATTTATTTACTTTAATATTTTCATTCTTTTTCTTCAATCGTTACCTTTATTGACCTTTCGCCCCACTCCATTCCTTTCCTATCTTCTTAAATTCTCTATCTTTCCCCTTTTTTTATATAATATACATTTTAATATATTATTTATGGTTTCAAACAGTTCAAATAAGAAGAGCGAGTTTTTATCAATAAGCACTATTTTAAGACAACTAACAAAAACAATACAATTATTATATTAATTTTAGTGCTAACGTAATAATGTGTAGAGTCCACGCATCAAACAAAAATTAAAATTTATTTACGTGAAACAAATGCAATTATTTTACCATCCCCCTCAGCTTTATTTGAGTATTTGGTGAAAAAAATAAAGTTGAAATTAAACCGTATCATCGGACTTGACCAACATATTTTCATTATTCAATGCGTCGTGTTCATCAGATAAGTGGCAAAGACCTTTGTTAACGCTGGTTTGTCCTGAAAAAGGGTCTCACCTTCCTATTGAGGTAATTCCAATTTCCAATTTCCCAAAACATGTGTCGCGCAATCCGAAAACGGCATTATAGTCGATTGTGCTGAATTGTCGCAAATATCAATATTAGCGGCTACATGTAAACCATTATATAATAAACAATAACTAAATAGGAAATTTCCGCCTTTATTATTGTTTTATTAACCACAGTTTAGAAGTCTTCACATTTTACCAAAAAACGTCCATTAAATGTAGATTTAGTTCTATAGCCATTTTCTATTTTCCTTTTGAGACAGGATCAAAATTTCCTAATTGAGTAAGTTGCGATTACAAGATAACTCAGTCTTTATTTATTGAGGTATAAAAGTAGTTGGGTTTATCCGAATCTCTCTAATGAAAGCATGAATGGATTATATTATGTATCCATCAAGATATGCGTAAGTTAGCAGGGTTTGAAAAGGTTTTTATTTTAAGATCAGAGTATGATATATATTATAATTTCATAGTCGGTGCCAAGTATAACCTTAAACTAAATGATCAAAATATAATTAATGCTATAGGGTTAATGTTTGAAGAATTTCCACATTTTTCATTGCGTGTCAATGAAGAATTTCAATCCTTTATTATACCATCATATACCATCGATAATTCAGTTATTGATGTTGTTAAAGAGTCTACCGTTGATGAAGTTTGTTCCAAGTATACCTTACATAAGTTTAAGTATGATGGTAAAGAGCCAATTTTCAAAATTGTTTATGTAGTTAATTTAAATTCTATTTTCTTTGTTACAAATCATATTTATTTTGATGGCACAGCAGCAAAAAACTTTCATATCCAATTTGCAAAAGCTTTACAAAGTGACAAAGTTCCAAGTTTATTTATTGATACAAATAAATTTTATAAGTATCCAAGCCCTACTACATTATTAGAATTTCAAGAAAATTTGAGTAAAAAAAGAGCCATTGAAACGGTTAAGGCAACTATCAGTAAATCGAGTTCATTTACACCAATTTCAAAACATAACTCAACTTTTTTCAATTTGCCAATTGATGATACCAATAAATTACTAAAAATTGCCAAATCAAACAATACAAAACTAACATCATTATTATATGCAATTCTTTCAAAGGAAATTATGAAATTATTAGGATATGATAATAATGAAAACAAGTATTTTCAAACGCTTCTTCCAATCAATATGAGGCCATCTATTAAATTAAACTATCCTAATTTATCAAATATACTTGAATTTGGTCTTTTCTTTGGCTTGTATATTGATCAAACTGAAGTTCTAGATATAATTAACATGAACGTATTGGAGTTATCCATGAAGATTCAAAATAAATTATCATCAAATATTGAAAATGCTTTAAAGGGATTTGAATATAATGAATCAAACAACAAACAAAATCCATCATATTTTGATTCATTAGTTAAATCATCCCAAGAAAACGATTTAAGTCCAGCTTCTACATTATTATTTTCTAACTTAGGTATGATTAAATCAAAATTAATTACTGATGTATATTTTGACCAAGCAATGCTTCAATCATCTTTTGGATTAAATTTAATATCTACTGAGTGTAATGGAATAAGTTTTAATTTTACATCACATAGGGGGATTGATATTGAAATCCATAATCAATTTGTTAACGCAATTAAAACCACGATTTATAGAATTTTATCCTAAAATGAGTGTGAAAGGCTAATTATTAATTGAAAAATCAAAAACAAAATCTTATATGGTTAAACATTGATGGAAAACTGCTTAGCTCAAATAGCTTCTGTAACTGCGAACCAATTTGAAAGGTTCAAAAAAAATAGAAATGGCCTTTTTGTGAAGTTTATTTATTTAATTCTTTTAGTTGATGAATATGTGTATGTAAAAAAAAAACGATTTTTGTTGAATTAGAAAGCAAAGAAAACGTGGCTGCATATGGTGAGAAATGGATAATCTAAATTAAAGAGTAGAGGGTTTGCATTTTTGTTTAGATGAATTCATCCTTAATATTTTGTCTAGCTCACTTACTCCGCTGGTCGTAAAACTGAAATTAATAATGAAAGATCAAACAATAATAAAAAATAAAAGCAACGATTTCCAATAAAGTTCGCCGTTGTGTTTTAAAACCGACTAAAACCGGATAAGAAAACCGGAAAATCGATATGAGTCATTGATTAACATGATTTTCTTCTATTCTTATGGAAAAAATAATGTATATTTGTTATGTTTTCTCTGTGAATTATAAGCCTAGATGAGTCATTGTATTAATATAAAAGGCCAAATAGTTGCATTCATTGGCACAGTAATGGATAGAAAAGTTGCATTTTATAGTACAGCAATCATCTATGCGTAAATTATCTGCATTTGAAAGATCTTATGTCTCAAGATCAAACCATGGCATTTACTACAATTTTATTGTCGGTGCAGAATATAATGTTTCACTGACAAAAGATATTATCCTTGACACATTAACAAAATTATGTTTGAAGTATCCACAATTTTCACTTAGAATTGATGGTTATAATTCAGTCTATTCAAAACCTTACACGATTGATGATTCATTCATTGATGTCTTAGAAACCGCTACTGCGGCTGAAATAAATGAAAAATATACTTTGTATAAATTTGATTTTGATGAGTTAACTAAACCACTATTTAAGTTAATTTATGTTATTGATACAAATACCGTTTTCTTTATTGTCGATCATACATATTTTGATGGTACTTCAGGGAAAAATTTTCAAATTGAGTTTGCCAAAGAGCTTCAGAGTGACAATAATTTTTCTATTTCAAGAATTATTGATACTACGAAATTTCCGAATATTCCCGATCCTACAAAACTATTAAATTTTCAAAAAAGATATAAATCAGGTACAGACTCAAAATCTTGGATGCCAGAATTAAACAATGAATTGATGAAGCTACCTCTTCCCTTGCATAGATCAACAATGATTAATATAAGTTCGGAAAACACCAATAAACTATTACAATTGACTCGTTTAAATGATATTAAATTAACTTCATTGTTACAATCGATTGGTGCAAAGTGTATCACTAGTTTATACGAGTCTGATGGAGTATTTAAATCATTAATTGCAGTTAATTCTAGACCCTATATAGAGGGCAATGAAATTTTTAAAGAATTTGGTAATTTATTCGGTAAATATGTTAATGAATCAACAGTCGAATTTATAAAATCATCCGAACTTATTGAACTTGCACAAAACTTCCAGGATTTACTGAATAAAAATAAAACAAATGCAATCCATGGTGCAGAAATCTTAGAAACTATGGCCCTTGATGATCATTCAATTATTGAGAAAGTAATGGACGATTTATATGCATCTAATGACAAACCGGCCATGGGGTTTGTTATTTCTAATTTAGGTAACATTAATTCACCAATTATCAACAATGTTTATTTTTTTCAACCAGTGGTTGATGCATCATTTGCATTATATATTTTTAGTTGTAATAATGGGGGCATGACACTAAACTTTACATCACATAGAGCAATTGATGAAAAAATATATCAACAATATGTTGAATCATTTACTAATACATTATATAATCTTATTTAAATTAAATTTATTTATTTTTCAAATATATACTTCCCATCAATACACATTTCATTAATTATATCAACTACTTTATCAATAACAATATCATCTAAATTGTCTCTTTCTTCTTGTTTGAATTTGCTCAAAACATAGTTTGCAACTACACCGGGAGTTTGTTTATCACCACTATAATACCTTCCAATACCTAGTTGTACACCAGTATATGATTTACCAATAGGAGAAGAGGATTGAATATTTCGCAATCCATTATGGCCACGATGTGAAAGACCCTGTTTACGAATCTTTACCTTTCCTAAATCGAGATCCAGTTCATCAAAAAGTACAACTACACTGGAATCGCCCATTTGAGAGGTAAAAGTTTTAAAAAAAGGAGTTACACTCTTTCCACTAAGATTCATGTACCCAGGTACACGATAAAACCATACATCTGTGGTATCTATCGTTGTACGATGTGTATGGTATCTGCCAATAGTAGTAGATTGTGCCTGTGTTCTAGATATGAGACGGGATAAAATGTAATGGCCAACTGAATGACGTGTTCCATCGAATTCAGAGGGATTCCCTAGAGAAAGAACAAGTAAACGTTGCGGCAAACGTTGTGGTGTAGACATTTGTGTAAAAACTGAATAACTAAAGAAGAATCATAGAATAAAAGATGATCAAGTGAAAAAAAAGTGAAAATTCATGTTGCCAGGTTTGTCTAAATGCGACACTCGGAGGTGGCTCTGTTTATAATGTTGGTTGTTTCTTCTTTAGTGTTATATATATTTCTTTCGTTTTGTGGGCCAGCCTCTTCAGGTTGGTTCAGGGAAGAATGTTTTCAATATTGGTGGATATCAAGCAAGGAAATGATTGAAAACAATTTCAGGTTGATTTGGAGCAAATTCAATACCACATCCTAATAAATATTCATCTATTAAATCATCTTTCTTCAAAACTTTATTAACATATTTTTCGTTCAATATCAGCACGCTTATTACATCCGCTATTGAACCTGTATCTGATAAAGACAAATGTTGTCCATTTGTGTTATTTATTTGAACTGGAGCCAATCTGGCCTTCAGGATATGAGGGGTATTAAAGGAATGCCGATATGTGAAACATTGATCATTAAACATAAAATGAAGTATCTCAAGCAATTTGCTAATGCAAGCTTTGGGAAAAAGTATAAAGCATCATTCAATTAAAAGCCATTTATTTTTTACAGATCATATTGTGGAAGATTTAAGACTACGTTATGTTTTTACGTTAAGTCCAAACATTTTTAGTTACAAACTACCTTATGCATTTTGGACTTTTAGCTCCAGAATCATTTAGGTGTGTGCATTTCTCTATGTACTTGTTAGACTACTATGAGCTAACAAAATTTGACCACAGGCGGAAACCCAACGCCGAAGTCATCAAATTATTAAAATTTTTATTAATGTGATGGAAGCCAAGTAGATATATTATTTTGAAAGTTATTAAAATTATAAAAATTGTTAATCTTCTTATATACTCTTCAATAAGATTTTTTTGAGATTTCCTCAACCGCAGTCTTACTGAGAGGATTGATCTGAAGATGAGCATAATCTTCAGGAAAAGATCCATCAAGAAATGGAACAGGAACCAAGGCCCCACCTTTATGCTTTTTAAGCTCATAGTTTTGCATAATGGCTAGCCTTGTTTGGGAAACATCTTTTTTAGTTTTCTCTTGTGAAATGTCAATCTTCTTTACATGATAAAAAACGGGCTATCACCAACCAAGAATTTCAAGATAATGCTCATGATTTACTTGAACTTGTTGCTGATCGGAATAGTGACATAACAACCCAATTAGAACAGCGTACTGTTCTAAATGCACAAATATCTCATCTAACTCAACAAAGAGATCACATTGGTGAGTCAATTGAACGTAGTCAAAATGATCTTATTTATTGCGTAATGGAGATGACAACCTCGGCATTTGTGTTGGCAGAAAGAGGTAATGCATCCCCAGTGGCCACTCCGCATGAAATTTATGAAGATTCTAGGAGACTTAATACGCTCAAATACTTAGATTCCAAACGTTTAGATCCAATTGAGTTCATTGGTGGCGATAATCCACCATTTAATATCACTGAATTAAGTCAGTGATCCGTCGTTTGGCTCCTAACATCGTTGACGTGATTAGAGAAGCTGTTGCTGTGTTAAGAAGTGAGTCAAGTGTTGAACAAGCAGGTGAAAACATTGTTGAAGTCATTAGAGAAATTGTTGGTCAAGTGTTGAGAGGTGATAACAATGCTGTTGATCACAATGTCGTTGCTAATCCTATTAATAAGGTTTAACCAGATTGATATATTCTTCAACTTTTTTCACATTGTTTTTAATTTTTTTACTTATACCTTCAAAATGGTGATCCATTTTTTCATATACGGCTTGAAAGTTGATTTCAATGTACTTTCTTGTGCCATACTTTTTTATCCGAATAACGCCACTTTTTGTTTTTCTGTAAGCTTTCTATACCTATATCACAAATATCATTCATTATATCATTAATGAATAATTTCTTTTACTTCCATTTTATAAAATCCATAAACATGGTTGTTGTTAATGTATTTAGTTTTTGCAAACAATATTTCCATCAATAAAACACCTGGAATAATGAGCCGCCGTTTTTGATATTCAAGAAATGAATGGATTGAATCTTCAATTAAGCAGCAACTAGTCAATTAGACCTTCAAAATCAAGAATGAGTTCAAATAGACAGATTTTTTTCAGCCAGTGTACTTGAAAGAAGAAGAAAGGTAGGAATTCGATAACTTGATGTTCCATGTCTTGGACATGATATTTTGCCGGAAACCACCGAATATAACAAAACTTAGGATATAAACCAGCTTGAAAAGAATCAAACTTTTTGACACGCTTGATTAAAGAACCAAAAAAATGAAAACGTCACATAACAATTTGTATTGTTTAAAAAAGTATTTGGAGGAGATGAAAAAGAGACATCAAAAAATCTGGCAATATCTGTTTTCCATTTCCTCCATGTACTTTTTAAACATTGTTTAATGAAAGTTTTAACTTTTCTTATCTCTATACACTCTGTTTAATATGATCTATTGTTTTAAGAAGAAAGAACACTTGTATCAAGCACGGTTATTCTCGGTGAGCCTTGTTATCTTCAAAAGAAAACCAATTTTCCCGTTTTGGGAATGAAAACGCTTTGGTGAGAAACGAGCTTCTGTTTTGGGAAAGTGCATGCCGCATGATAAGCTTATCCGAGGTAAGGTGGTTTTGTATAAAAGAAGCAGGAGTTATCACATAGCGGTTATAAAGAAAAAAGGTGAAAGGAAGGATTATATTTAACTCAACCAAAGAATCTTATAATTATGACTGTGGGTGTTCAAACTCTTTACCCCCAACCACTTGCCTCTAATGGTTTAATGGAAAACTATAAATATCAATCTCCTGAAAAGAAAATTCCACAACAAACCATTGATGATGAAATTAAATCATTAGTTGCACAAATTGAAGCCACTCCTGGTTTTGATCCAAATTTGAAATTTGATGCTTCTAAACATGTGATTTTTAATCCAGAAAGTTACAAAACCACAAAGACTTTCACCCTTGAAGAGTTAGAAATCAGTAAAACACACGTTGAACCTTTGAACAACTTTGGTGCAGCATTTCCATTTAAATTATTGTCACAAGAAGCCGTTAATATGCTACTATGGGAAGCATTACAACCAGATGTCATTGACAAGCATGCAAGATTACCAAATTTGGCAACAAATGCAACAAGACTCGATTTGCATATTGGTAATCACTTTAAACATGCACCATTCACTGAAGCATTAGCAAAATCAGAAGAGATTACTCAAATTGTTTCAAATTTTGTTGGTTATAAATTGAAACCTATCTGGAACATGGATGTGGTGCATATCAATGTTTCCTTAGCAACTAACGATTCAAAAGAAAAATTAACTAATTTCCCTCAAACCCAAGAAGAGATTGATATCGAATTGAAGAGACAAGATGCGAGTGATGGTCAAGACATTCCTTCATCTGCGGGTGTTCATTATGATTCAATTTCTATTCCTTTAGTTATTATGTTAGCATTACCAGAAGAAGCTCAAGGTGGTCAAACAACAATTATTACGGGTAATAATAAAGCAACCAGAGTTCCTGAACCACCTGTCGGTTCTGGTACATTAATTCAAGGTAGAGTTTTAAGACATTTAGCTTCAAAACCAGTTACGAATCATCACAGAATTAGTTTCGTTATTTCTTATGCAACTGCAGTTGAAGGTGAATTGGATAACTGTGTTTTAACAACCTTGAAGCCAGCTGTTTTACCAAGATCTGAATTTAATCAATTTTATAAAGATTGGGTTGAATTCAAATTTACAAACTTAGAAAATCATTTAAAATTAATTAAAAAAAATGTTGTTGATGATTATGAAAATGGTAAAGGTTTTGATCAAGAAGATTTTGTTGAAAAATGTATGAAAATTGAAAAATATGTTAATCAAATCTACGATGAAATGGAATGTGTCAATAATCCACCATTTCCTCCAGCATTATTCAATACTCCATATAGTGAACTTTGATAGTTTATTATTATATTAGATCTTTATAGTCTCTTTTACATCTTATTTGATTTGTTTATTTAAAAAATGTTTTTTTCATGTTTAATTTATTTATTGAATTAGAATCACTTCACACTAAACCGTTCTTCCTTCGAATTTTTATTTCTCTTACACAAATGTTTGTCGTGATTTTATTATTTCTTTCTATGTTGTTCAAATACGTATTTACCATTCAAACACATATCATTCAATACATCAAGAACTTTAGGAGTAACCGTATTTTTCAATATTTCCAATTCTTCATCTTTAAACTTACTAAGTAAGTAATTTGGAACAACACCAGGCATTGCTTTATTTCCTTTGTAATATCTTCCAATGCCTAACTGTAAACCTACATAATTTTTACGAAGTACACTTTCATTTTGAATTTTTCTCAAACCATTAGGACCACGATATGATAAACCTCTAATTCTTACTTTAATATCACCTAGTTCAAGATCCAACTCATCATTCAAGACTATAGTTTTCGTTTCTTTACCGTGTTGATTTTTAAACAAATGATAAAATGTTGTTAAATTTTGTGCAACAACTTTTACCTTGCCTGGTATACGATAAAACCAAATATCCGTGGAAGCAATATTGGATTTAAAAATTTCAAAATCATTCATTTTGGAAGGTTTTGCATTTGTTCTATTGATTAACTGATTTAATACAAAATGACCAACTGATTGTCGAGATCCATCGTGTTTTGGTTCATTTCCAATCGATACTATAAGAAGACATTTTGGAAGTAAAGGAGTAGTGGCATAAGGAAGCACTTTAGAAACACTAGGTACTATTTTGGACATTTTGTGTTAAAAAAAGAGTGTTTTATTGTTGTATATATAAAAAAATTTGGAAATTTAGAAGATCGTAAATAAATTGAAAAAATGAAAAATAGAAAAATAAAATCTAGAATCTAAAATCTTAAATCCGTTTCTGTTGACAATATGGGTAATTTTATTTAAGTGACTTAATACATTTTGTAATATAATTGCTCGACCTAGTTTTTTGTTCATTTCTATTTATTTATCTTTTTATCTATTTATGCATACAACATATAACCATATACATATTTAAAGAAAGATAAATCATAAATTGCAGCCATCAGTTAACACTCGCTGTAATTGTCCAGAAATGGAAATAAAATTGAAACTTGGATTTTATAAGTATCTTTCTTTTTATCTTTATTGGTTCCTGTTCATTAAAAAAAAAGGGCATTCCTTACCTCAACTTCAATATGTTTAACCCAATAGCACAGTTTAAAATAATGGCAGAAAAAATTCAATCTGAATTATCACCGAATGCTTCAGCATCTGGTCAATTAGGTATTATTGAATCCATGTTTATGAAACTATTAATTTCTGCGTTGATTGTCTTCCTAGTATATATTTATGTCGATTCAACTAGTGTTTTAAACGGTAATACGCCAGAAGAGAATCAAAGATTACATAAAATTGATTATAATAAGCAAATGAGAGAAAGATATGATAAAGAGGATGAAGAAGCAGAAGAAAAAGAAAACAAAGAAAAGGGTGAAGAGATTGTTGAATCTGTTGGTATTTCAACAGGTAAATCTGGTAATCCTGTTAAAAGCAGAAAGATTTAGTTAATGATTGATTTTGATATTATAAGATTCATCACGTATTTTTTTATTTTACATTCACATTTTTCCATATATAATCTTAACAAACAATAAATCACATTTAATTAATCGACACCCAACAAGAATTAATAAAACTGATGATTATTTAATATTTATACATAAAGTTAGAAATAAAAAAAAGCATAACGATAAAATAAAAACTAAAGTAAAGTAAAATAAGATAAAGTAAATAAAAATAATATAAGTTAATACAAACAGTATGATAACCTAACACTAAAGTATAGGGTTAGATGAGATATAGGATATGTGTAAAAAGATTCAACAAGAAGCTAACTTATGCTGCAACTTCTTCAGTCCATTCACCTTCACCTGCAACTTCACCTTCACCTTCACCTTCAACGATACCTTCAGGGACAGTGTAGACATCATCAACACCTTGATGCATTGATAATAAAGGTTCCTTCAAATAAGAGTTATCTAAAGTCCAGTTTGATAAAGAGTTTTCACAATCAATTATAATTTGTTTGGAAGCTTCATAACCATCATAAGCATTTCTAGTTTCACCTGGAGTAACAGGTGAATCATCTAATAATTCTAATAAAGCTTTACCATAACCTGCAATAAGTGCCATTTTTTCAGTCAATTCTCTTAAAGAATCAAATTGATAATTGAATGCAGCCTTTAATTTTTCTCTTGTAATATTAGATAATTGGGCTTCTGCAACTAAAGATTCAGCTTCGGCTCTAACTAATTCTTGTTCTAAAATAGAAATTTTTGGAGATTGAGGATCTTTATATTTAAGATGAGCAATTTCATCAGTTATTTTGATCTTTCTTGCTCTTGATGGATCAACGGAACCTTCAATATTTCTGATTGATTTAAGAGTGATTCTATATAAATCATATTTATCAATGAATTGATCTTCTAATTCACCAATTTCATACAATAAAACACCGATTTTATCAGTAACATCAGAGACATCGTCGTCATTGTCAGCACCCCAGATGGATAATTGCTTAGCAACCATCTTTCTTTCATTTGAAACAGCTTCTAAAGATCTTTCCAGAGATTTTTCAATTTTAACTAATTGAGATAATTTTCTAGACATTTCAGGACCGAAGGAACCAGCAGCTTGTTTTCTGAAAGCATCTGCAATGGAGGTTGTACCGAAGAATTTACCCTTAGTAGAGGAAACTGGAGGCGGTGGAGTAGCTAATTGAGCAGCGGTTGGCGCTCTAGATGATCTCATGGAGTAAGTTCTGTGCATTGTGGATATGTGTTTGGTTAATTGACTTGAGAAGAGAAGAAACAACGAAGAAACAAAGATAAACTAGCAGAAAGAACCAGATAAAGTGGCGAAACCAGCCATTTCAGCATTAATTAATTCGCAGTTCCCAACTACTTCCATTTCCCAATTCGGGGGTTTTTCCTTCTGTTTGGGCATTTCCCAAAAGAGACGGCGCGCCTGCCCGATTGGGCAATGCGCCGTCGGGTAATCGCATACCCGCCCGGTGTCGGCTGTCGGCTGTTTTGTCGGGTGGTTTTATGTTACAAAGATCCACAAATACGGGTTATACAGCCCAGTGTTACTCTTCCAGAGGTCTTTTCAAACCTTTGTTGATGCCAATCACACCCTTGTATCCCTCTACTACAGATTCATATGCATCTTGCAACTTGCTCTTTACCATCGATGCATCTAATCCTTCCAATCCATCTTTATTCTGGGAATAAACTCTTTTCTTGATCTTCAATCTGAGATCTTTGGTACTTCCATCCTTGTATAACTGATACATTTCTTCTATTCTTGCGTGTTGTCTCTTTGTAAGTTTCAAATTGGCATTAGGATTGGCAATTTTTCTTTGTAAGTCGCATTTATCTCTTAAATCATCGAATTCTTCATTGGGATCTTCAACGGTAATCTCAACACATGTATCATCATGCGTCCATTCATCAGCTATATGAGTATATAATTCTTTACCAATACCTTTCCCTTGGTATGGTGGGAGAATAACAAACTGTGAAATTCTATTTTTGAATTTTCTATCCTCTTTGGTGCTTTGAAAATTCCAATATTTGTAAACTGTTGAGTATCCAACAAATATATCTTTAGCTTCTACTTTCTGATAGACAAGATAAAACCCCCAGTTTTTATCATCCATATCAATGAAGGATCCACCTTCAATGAATAAAAGTGATAGAATTTGAAATCTTTTCAATAATTTCAACCCAATTGGATCAGTAACATCAAATTTATAAATTTGATAATCTTTATTTTCATTATCTTTAAAGTTTCCAACAACTTTGTCATCTGGTAATGTAAATTTTTCATTATCAATTTCGTCTAACCATCTACCTTCATCTTTGAAAACACTATCAACATGTTTATCAAATATTTCTTTAATATCAACAACGTTATTTTCCTTTTCATCATACTTGAAGTTGAAAAATGGATAAAGAGATAGACAGTCAAACACTAAATCGATTCTTAATCCTTTATACCCATAAATTAATTCATTTTCAAACAGTGGATATGTAAATTTAGGTTTAAATGTTGTTGCATGTGTTGGTTGTGCAATTGAAATATTGAATATTTCATTCGAGGAAACAGACATTGTTTTTAATTTTTTATCTAAATGTATGTATGTATATATATATATATATATATATATGTTTATCTCTAAACCGCTTTTATGTTGTATTTCAGAATAAAGAATGTTTGAATAATACAAAACATTATGAATTTTGAATTTTACAATTTTTTGTTTTCTCAACATGTTTTTTCCTTTTTCCATTTGATTTCAACGTGTAGTTTTTATGAAATTTCATACATAAGTACATATCTTTCTTTTTTTTTGTTTTGTTACTTCAACAAGTAATGTTGAAACGTCCTTGCATACATTTTACTCACTCCCTGCGTTCTGTACGTACGGTTTTTCTTCCATCTACGAAATTTGGAAATAGATCAAATGATACCCTTATTCAATCAACATTAAAACCACAAACAACTAATAAATTGTATGAATGGAATAAATCAAAACCAATCAACTCTATTGATGAGCTTTTTATCCTACATGATGGACCACCTTACGCAAATGGTCATTTACATATTGGGCATGCCTTAAACAAAATTCTTAAAGATATAATTGTTAGATTCCAATTGTTAACCGGTAAAAAAATCCATTATGTTCCAGGTTGGGATTGTCATGGATTACCAATTGAATTGAAAACTTTAGAAAAACTTAATAAAGAAAAAAAAGATTTAGAAAAATCCTTGAAAAAGGAATTTAAGAAAAATGGTGATAAATCGATCCTTAAACGTTTAGAAGACTTAAAAAGCTCAAAATTATCATCATCTGAAATAATCAAATTGGCAACAAATCATGCTTTAAGTGCCCAGTCCATTCAATCCGAAGAATTTCAACAGTTAGCGATATTGGGTGATTTTAACCATCCATATCTTACACTCCAAAATTCATATATTGCAAATCAGTTACGTATTTTTAAGAAGTTCTTTGATTTGGGTCTTGTTCACAGACAAGAAAAACCGGTTTATTGGGGTTGTGAAAATTCAACTGCATTGGCTGAAGGTGAATTAGAATACAATAACAATCACGTATCTAAAGCAGCTTATGTTATGTTCCCGATTTCAGGTTCATTACATGGCTTTGATGATGTTAATGCGCTCATTTGGACATCTACCCCTTGGACATTAGCTTCAAACTTAGCTATCTCTTTTAACAAAGATTTAAAATATACAATTATTAAGTCAGAACATGGGAATCTTGTTGTATCTGTTGATTTATTAGATAGTTTATCAAAGCTGTTCAATTTTGAAAAAACTGATGTTGAATTCGATGGTAATGAATTACTTGGCCGAAAATATAAATCTCCAATTCTTAATAATAACCAATCATATCCTTTTATTCATGGTGATCATGTTACTAATATAGCAGGTACTGGTTTGGTTCATACTGCACCAGGTCATGGACATGATGATTATCTTGTTTGTTTGAAAAATGGCATTAAACCATACTCACCGGTTGATCAGTATGGTAAATACAACAATGAACTTTCACCTAATTTGAAAGATTTTGTTGGTTTAAAAGTGTTAGGTGAAGGTAATGATAAAATGATTGCACTTCTGAAAACTTTAAATATCCTTGTTAATTTGAATGAAAACTATGTACATTCATATCCATATGATTGGAGATCTAAAAAACCAATTATTATTAGATCAACACCACAATGGTTTATTGATGTTAGTAAGATTAAAGATATTACAATTAAAAAATTATCGGATGTAAAATTCCACCCTGAAAGAGGTATTAATCGATTATCATCATTTATTAGAAATAGAAATGAATGGTGTATTTCAAGACAAAGAAGTTGGGGGGTACCAATACCCGTTTTATATCATAAAGAAACAGGAGAAACAATCATCAATGATGAAATTATTGAGCAAATCATTAAAACTATATATACTGAAAACATTAATAACTGGTTTAACAGTGATATTTCTAAGTGGTTGCCGGAAAACTATAAACATTTAGAATCAGATTATGTTTTAGGTATGGATACAATGGATGTTTGGTTTGATAGTGGATCAAGTTGGAAAACCATTGAATCATATTTATCCCAAGAAGGATTATTAGACCAAGCAGTTAAAAGGGGTTATCTTTCAGATGTTTATCTTGAAGGTAGTGATCAACATCGAGGCTGGTTTCAAAGTAGTTTGTTAACAAAAGTTGGTACGTCAGATGGTACTATTACTATGCCATATAAAACCATTATTACTCATGGTTTTACTCTTGATGAAAGAGGTGAAAAAATGTCAAAGTCTATTGGTAACACAGTATCACCTATTGATATTTTGAATGGTAATAAATCAAACAATATTCCAAAAATAGGTGTTGATGGATTAAGATTATGGGTTGCCCAAAGTGATTATACCAATGATATAAATGTTGGTGGTACAATTTTAAAACACGTTGGAGATAATTTGAAAAAGGTTAGATTTACATTTAAATTTTTATTGGGTAATTTAAACGAGTTCAATAGTGTTGTTGAATATGATGATTTAAATAAAATTGATAAATATATGTTGAGCAAATTGTGGAAACTGAATGATTCATGTTTAACTGATTATAAAAACTATAACTATTTCAAAATGATTAAGAACTTAAATCATTTCATAAATGTTGATTTATCATCAATCTATTTTGATATTAGAAAAGATTCATTATACACAGACAATTTGTTATCATCAAAAAGAATTTCAACATTATACACATTTCAAATTATTTTAAAGTCTTTAGTTTCAATTCTATCTCCGATTTTGCCAATTATAACCCAGGAAGTTTGGAATAATATGTCAAAGAATTTAACTAAGGGGTTGGATACACCATTTCAAGCTGGTTGGTTCAATTCATCTTATATTAGACAAGATTTGAAAATTGAAGATGAATTTACTACAATTTTGAAGTTTAAAGATTCAATTAACTTATTAGTTAACGAACTAAAACATAAAAAAGTTATTAATACACCATTACAAGCAATAGTTACAATTCCTAAAGATAAAGTTTTAGATAAATACAGTGATGATGAATTAATGGATATTTTTGTTGTTTCTGGTATTAAACGTGGTGAGACATTAGAAGTTGTTCAATCCGCAGATTTTAAATGTCCAAGATGTTGGAAATACAACTCAAAGAAGGAAGACCATTTATGTAAGAGATGTGATGACGTTGTAAATTAATAAATAAATAGAATATAAAAATTCATGTATATATATATAGAGAGAGATATAAAAATAAATCTAATTAGATATCCTTCTTTTCATTATCGATATTTTTACCATTTGATAAAATGAAAATAACAACAAAGAATAACCATCCAATAATTACAACACCATAACCAGTCAAATAAACACTTGCATTTGGAATTGCCCAAGATCTTTCGAATTCATCGTTTGCTAAATGTCTAATAGGAACGATATCTTCAGTAGCCAAATAAGTTAAACCTTCTCTTTTGTAATCAACTTTAAATTTGAACATACCATGTTGATCAGGAATTTGAAATAAGGATGAATATATCGAATCAACATCTGATTTTGATGATAAGTTAAGGTTTAGACGTTGGTATGGATCTAGCATTGAAAATTCTAATTGAATAGCATCGTCATCTTTAGTAACGTATGGGACCCATGATTTTGAATCATGCTTATATTCTGAAACACCAAGTTCAAAGTATGAATAATCTTTAACTTTATAATAATCATCTTCATCAACAAAAGGTAATTCATTTAAATCTTTATCCACTCTCTTATGATTAAATTTGGTTATTTTCAAAATGGATCTTAATTGAAATGTCCAAGTAATTAAATCTTTAGACAATTGCTCATTAAATGATTCATTGACAAAAGGAATTGAGGTACCAAACCATGAAACTCTTGCATTGTTTAAACCTTGAAATGAAACAGCCAAATAACCTTGATTTCCTGAATGCCAAACACTGTTAGTTGAATCTTTGGTGAATGATGTTGGAGTACATTGATACACTGGCAATAAATATGGAGAGTTTGATAATAATGCAATGGATGCGTTAGAAATATCGATATTGAAAGAATTACTAATAATATAGTCATTAAGTGCATTAGTATTTGAAATTTCAATTTTATTATCATTATGGTAATCAATAAATTGATAATCCTTTGAACTTGGATAAATACCTAGTTGATTGAGAAAAATAGCGGTATCTAGTTGTGTGCCATTTGAATCAGAGAGAATGATTATGTTACCACCATTTTCTGAATATTTCAATAATGAATTGAAATCTATACTTGAAGATATCTTTTTTGTTGAAATAGGTAAAATTATTAAGTTTTTGTATAAAATTTGATCATTGACATCCAATAATTGAGTTTCTGTATCTGAACCAACATTGAAGACATCATATGCCAATTCAGTAGATGCTAATGTATCAAGAAATTTTGAATATTCAAGTTCATTGTCTGTTAAAACAAGGGTGTCTGATATAAACGCATAAGTTTGTGCTACAAAAAAAGTAATCAAAAGACACAAGCGTGAATATAACTGCATTGTGGTGTAATCGGTGTATAATATTAACCAATTGAAGCAAAGTAGAAAGGAACACAGGGTTTGATATTTCAATGAAATTCATCAACCTCATAAAAAATTAAAGAACACGTCGCTTTCGAAGAATAATTTGGTTTCTACACACGTACATTCTTTGTTCTCTTACACGATCAACAAGCATGATTGAAAGGGAAAACAACGACATTGGGGAGACTTACATACAACTTACAAATGCAGAGGCGGCAGCTTCTCAAATGGAGAAGCTTTTAGATGGGATCGAGGCCAAAATGGAGCAGTTGGAACAATTACAACGAGGGGAACACAATGTTCTTGAGCTAAAGAAATTGGATGAAGACATTCAGAAGTTGGATGCAGAAATGAAGAAGTTAGAGTAGTTCTGTGGAATGTTTGTATAATAATACTTGTTTTGTATAGTAGTTCAATACTATTTTATTTTATGGTTGATAAAGTGTAGAGGATTTTCTCATGTCCTTCGATTTTTTCTAAACGTGTTTATATTTAGTACGGTTTTTCTTGTTTGTGGTTATTTAACAGCTATCTCCTATTATACCATGCCTGTTGATGATTTTGGCACTAATGTTGTTCTTACCAGTCCTAATAACCCTAACACCAAAGTTACCATCCTGAAATATGGTGCAACCATCACGTCTTGGACAATTGACCGTGTTGAACAACTTTGGATATCAGACGCAGCTAAATTAGATGGTTCAAAACCTGTACGTGGAGGAATCCCACTTGTTTTCCCAGTTTTTGGTAAATCTGATAGTCCAGGTTTTGGCTCTTTACCACAACATGGGTTTGCACGTAATTCTACTTGGGAATTCTTAGGCCAAACAGTTGCAAGTCCCCCAACTGTTCAATTTGCGTTATCTCCTGAACAAGCAAATGTTGATGTTTATAGCAACTGGGATAATGGTGACAACGATTTTACCCTAATTTTAACAATTACATTGTGTGAAGATAATTTGAAAACAGATATTGAAGTTTCAAATGTTGATTCAAAGTCATGGAAATTTAATTGGTTATTTCATACATATTTGAAAATTTCTGATATCGAAGATACTTTAGTTAACAATTTACCAGGTGAACAATGTTATGATCAATTACTTCAAGAAACATACACTGAAAAGGCACCAGCAATTGATTTCCATCAAGAATTAGATAGAGTTTATAAGAATGTTTCAACTGATAAAATTTTACAAATTATCGAGTTAGGTAAAGTTGTACATAACGTTAAAAGAATTAACTTACCAGATGTTGTTGTCTGGAATCCATGGATTGAAAAATCTGGAGGCATGTCTGATTTTGAACCAAAATCTGGTTATCATCATATGTTATGTATTGAACCTGGTCATGTTCATGATTTTGTTGAATTAAATCCTGGTGAATCTTGGAATGCGTCTCAAATTATTTACAAGGGTGAAGCTATCAAATTACAAGCTATCTAGTTATGGTTTGTCCTTATTAATTTATAATATTTATAATTTTTGTCAGATGCAATTTTGTGTCTAAGCTCTTATAATTACCCAATTAGGAAGGTCAAAGACCGACGTTGAGTTTTGTTGTTAAGTTTTCCAGCTTATCTCTACAAGTATAATTTATCTACTGTAACACGTTTCTTTTCTAGAATCTTAAAAAGTTAACTAACTAATTCAGCAACTATGTATATTCCTAACAAATATCTTGAAACTGAATGGGCTCCACAACAAGAAATCATTCAAAAATATCCACTTGCAACAGTCATCACCCACACCAATGAGAAAGGTTTAATTGCTAATCATATTCCATTTTATTTTAAAATCGATGAAACTACAGGCAAAAAGCTCTTACATGCACATGTGGCTAAGGTTAACCCACAGATACCTTCATTAAAGGAATCTGATGAAGTTCTGCTTATTTTCAAAACGGACGACTCTTATATCACACCGTCGTATTATCAAACTAAGAAAGAAACTCATAAAGTTGTACCAACTTGGGATTTTGGTTGCGTTCATGTTTATGGTAAGGCTACTATTTTAGATGATAAAGAATGGGTTAGAGAGCAATTAGATGCATTGACTGGTCAAGAAGAATCAAATAACGAACCTCAATGGACAGTTGATGAAGCTCCGAAATCACATGTTGATACATTACAAAAGGCCATTTGTGGTTTACAAATTGAAATTGTTAGAACTGAATGTAAATTTAAATTCGAACAAAAAATGAAAGATGCTGATATTGATGGTGTTATTTGTGGTTTAGCAAAAGACGGTAAAACTAGTGTTTCTGATTTAGTTAAGAAATGTAATTATAAAATTTAAATAGCTATTTATAAAGGACGTCTGTAAATTTCTTTACCAGCATTATAACCAACTTTAGTATACAATAATTGAGCTCTATGATTATCATTAGAAGTCATCCAATAAACATCTTTAGCACCTAATTCATCAGCTTTAGCATACACGTATTCAATTAATTTCCTACCAACGTGTTTTAATCTTTGATCTTCATCAACAAACAAATCATTAAGATAAATTTTGTCAGTAACAGACCACGTATTCAAATGTTGCAAATATTGTGCAATACCAATTGGTTTACCAGTTTCTGAATTGACAGCAATTGCACACCACATGTTAACAGTTGGATCAAGCAATCTCTTAAACGTGTTATCTTTTACATCTTGTGTAAGGGAACTCTCATAGAATGATAAGTATAAATCAAACAAACGGTTCCATTCAGGATAATCTTCTTCAACGAGGTCTCTAATGATAGCAGACATGCTTATCAGCTTCTTATCTCTGTAGCCTTACAATTATTCGTTTTGAGAAATTACCACTATCTTATATAACTCAAAAACATTTGGGAACCAAATCCATTAGTTAACCGCTAAGAAGTTATATAAGATAAGTGGATCACGCATCGTCTAGATGCGCAGATCGGGGGGAATAAACAATACAGTCATAATAGTCATGGTTGACTCATTTTTGGCGGCATTAATTAAGGAAAGTGATTGTTTTGGGTTGCTGTTCAACTAGACTGTGTTGCATAATCTATTGTTCTCGTTACTCATATCATCTCCGAAATCGGAAATAGTGCTTTGTGGTGGTGGCGCAGCAACGGGTGTTTCCCCATTTGGTGTGGCGGTGCGGTGGAATTGAAAAGATAGCGGTTAAGAGTAATTTAAATCGAAAGTGGATTCTACGGGCGTTTAGGTGTTTTCACATTCCTTTTCAAGACATTCAATGGCTTAACCGTAGTCCGTTGGTGACAGTGGATTTACTTTCTAAGATAATGAGCAATTTCAAACCATTTAGGTTAATTTCCTTTTGATGGTTTTCTACTAGTCGATGAAGATAAGAATGCTTTTGTTGCTGAACAAGTTAGGAATGTACTAAACAATGCACTTGGTGTCTTTAATACGGTCGTTTCAACTTTACATTAACTCTGATGATGCATGATAATCAGATAAGTTGGTAGTTAAAAGAAATGGAAAATTATGATTACTTAATTAAAATATATACGAGTGCAATAAGTATTTAAAATCGAGTAAGAGATATGAGATAAAGAATAATTATATCTAGTTTAAATAAGTTTTGAATCAAAAATTATCTAGCTATGTGACAAAAACTTCTTTTATAATTAACACAATTTACGAAAAGATACAAAATTTCTTAAAAGTTTTTATAAAATTCAAAATTCACTGTATTATTATAATGTATATGCGACAGTCTTGTCTGTCGGACAGCCTTTGTATCTACAACAGCAATGATTTAAATGCCCATAATAAGTCTATATAATCATATTAATCATTGATAACGTAAATGATGTTTGCTAAGCAAACAGTTATCTTACTTATTATTTACCGAGAATATTACACTATTTTTTTATTTATATCTAAAAAACTGTGAGTACGCCTAAAAAACACTACTTTACCACAAAAAGAACCACTATTTTTTATAAACTCAGTTGGCTTTTGCAAGATACAAATTCTTGTTTATGAGAAACCTATGATTTAATATTCACCTTATTTTTTTAATGATTGAAATCAAATAAAGAAGCAAAATTCATGCAGTTGCTATATTCAATCCCAAATCTAAAATCAATTACAAACAGATTTCACATGCCTAGATGCAAATGAAGCATAAAAGACAAAAATAATAAACTCTTCTTTATTCTTGATTCTTCAAATCCCTTTTTTTTGAAATTTGTCAGAAATCATAAAATTTAAGACGAGAATAAAGATTTGTTAATAAATACTGTTCCTGATGTCCATAGTTACGTTTTTTTCTTTGAAGTTTCCATGTTTTGTGGCGATGTAATCTTAGAGTATCTGGGAGATGTCAGTGTGTGACTCCGACTAATGTTACTGATGAGAGTTTCCAATAGCGCTACAGATATTCTGGAAGTTTCTAATTATATTACTCATCAAAACCGGGCATATTATCAAGATAAGAGCTGAGATAAGGTTGCGCACTCTATATAAAGGGCATTTTCCACTTCCCTGTGGTTTATTTATGTAGTCTTTTTATAGTTACTTTAATTATCAGTTTATCATCTTTTCTGAGTGCACTGTCAAAGTCAGTTATAGAACGACAGGTTATGAGCCCTGGCTTTGATACATGGGACTGGTGCATTGAAACTGGTCTTCGTTGACGAAACGAATATTTAGGTTGGCCTTAGGGAAAGGTTCCTGAACCATGTGTGATCTCCAGGATTCAAGCAGCAGATTTATATTTACTTAATTATTTTGAAATTTAACAAGTTTGTTAAATTATATGCAGACTGAAAAGGTGCTGTTTATTGGTGATGAAAAGTTTTTCATCTAAATGATTAATGTTTTTCACTTATCGTTTGTGTAACCCCATTTTAGAAAATAGAAATACATTATGTTAAAATAATTGACCAGCGTTGCTTTATTTTGGGGAGAGTTAGTCACTATTCTGTGGTTATAGTTTTTGAAACATATATAAATAATGGTTTGCTTCTTTGTTGGCCGGTTTTGTTTTTGTTTTCATATCCCAATGTTGCATAATGGTGGGGATATGATAATGTGATGCAAAAATGGTGATGGATTTTTTTCGGTGTATCAGTCTTAATTGTTAGGGTTATACATGTTGAGGTTTTATGTTGAAGAAAATCATCAGATACTGAAACTTTGATTTGTCCAATAGTAAAGATGGGAGGAGAATTTATTGGTGTCAATTATTAAACTAACTTAACGTCATAGTGGGGATAAACCATTCAAATATTCTTGTTGTTATTCACTTTTGTATTGCATTGGCTCTGAGTAAGGGTCCATGTTAATAAGATAAGCTGGCTAATATGACCAGATGAAGGAACAAATGACTTAAAATGGATTTTAGTGTTGGTAATATGAAGTGATGAACTCGAATCAAGTAAATACGGACCAGGAGTAACTGGAACAGGTGACGCATATTAGGTGAAACCAGAACGGGAACAGCAGTGGTGGAAAAAGAGACGTACCTGTTGACGGGGGAGATGATTGCGTATCCTTCTTAATTGGCAAAGGAGCACGACAATTTTTTGCATAATGACCTTTCTTTTGACATCATTGACAAATAACATCCTTGGAATTTTTAGATTTAGGTGTGAAACCAGTAGCCAATGTAACACCTTGAACATTGGAAGTGGTAACTAGACCTCTTAAACATGATTCAATACCAGAAATTGTAATATCTGGAGCTGCAACATCTAAAACTGTACAAATATTGCTCATAAGACCGACTGCTACATTGTCAGCAGTGGATTTGTTGGAAACCTCAGAAAATTGTTTTACCATATCATAGAGTTGAGGTGGTGTGACTCTTGCGTAATCTTTTCTAATTAAGGTCAATAAATCTAAACCAAAAGCATTATCAGATTGATATTTGATTAGAACCTTAGGTGAAACAGTTGTAACCAGAACACACAGTAAAGCATTATATAATGCTACAGTAACTTGCGTAGTAGCAAGTCCGTCCGAGCCTTCAGGAATGAGTAAGGAACCATCAATTGAAATACAGGTTAAAAGTTAAACAAATATACTTTGACTCTAAGAATACAAAAATCCATCTATTTTTTTTTTCAAAAAAGCCTGGTTAGCTCAATCGGTAGAGCGTTTGACTCTTAAGATTACTACGATTTGTAGTGCAATCAAAAGGCTGCGGGTTCGAGCCCCGCATCGGGCTTTTATTTTTTTTTAAATTTTTTTACTGAATTATTCATAATCAATCAAATTAAACTAAGCGTTTACTTTATACACGAATCATTTTCATTTTTTTTTGTTTTAACAAAATTGTACCTATACAAATTAAACCTTTTCATCAAGAGGTAATTCTAATTCATCAGCACTTGAATCAACTTCAATTGTAGGATCATCCAAATTACTCTTTGGACCATGATAATATTTATATTTGAAAGTAAAGAAATAAATAACTGCAAGTATCCAAATACCACCATTAATAACAATACAATAATTCATATCAGTTTTATCAACTACTTTAGAAGCAGGGAAACAAACTAAAGCAACAATGAAAGCCCCCCAAGCACAGGCAATCCAACCAATTAATGGAGAAAAAATTGGACCTAAATAGAAAGTACCTTTATTAAATTTGGATTTACCAAAGGTTAATTTAAGAAAAACTGGTGTACACCAAGCAACATAATTACCTAAGACACCAATTGAGAATAAAGCACCAGCAGCTGCGGGACCAGCTAAACATAGACAACCGAGAGCTAAGCCAATTAAAGTGGCCAAAATAATTGCTCTAATTGGAACCTTTAATTTTTTATTAACAACTTTGACAATATCACAAAATGGTAAACCATTATCTCTAGCAAAAGCCCATATTTGTCTAGACGCTGCAGTTATAAGTGAACAACCCATAAACCATTGACAAGCAGCCATTAAAGACATGAAAGCAATTGCCCATCTTCTTCCTAATGAATCATAAATGATTTGAGCCATTGGGAAACCAGTATCAGTAGCTAAAACTTCAGAAACATTAGGATTCATACAAGCAGTTGTACATATTAAGATTGCAAAACCTATGAAACCACAAGCTGTAATCGAAGAACAGATACCAATTGGAATACCATAAGATGCATTTTTAGCTTCTTCAGACATATGAACACAAGAATCAAAGGCACCAATTGTCCAAACTGCCGTCATCATTGAAAGACAAAATTGCCAACCAATTGGCCAATCTGATAAATTTTCAACATTACCAAAGATGAAACCCCTAGAATTGAATTCACCTCTATTAATTTTTGTACCAATTGGTAAAGCAATAAGGAATAAAACTAATAAACCAGTATGACAAGCTGAAGAAATTGTTTGTAGTAAAGCAACGTTTTTAGAACTTGCACATGAAATTAAAGAACCGAAGATGATACACGCAGCAAAGGTACCATAAGTTTTACCTTCAGTGATTACAAAATCACCATCTTTAGTTAAATAAACAGCAGCTAAAATTTCTTGTGCATTACCATAAAAGACAGAGACACCACCAGAACATAATGCAAGGGTATTTGAGATACCAATGATGAAAGATAAAGGAACTCTCCAAGCTTCAGGAGCGTAATAGAAAGTCCAATAATATAAACCACCAGAAGTTGGAATTGCACTTGCTAATTCCGACATTGAAATACCAATTGTTAAAATGAAAATTGAAGCAACGCCCCAAGACCAAACAGCTCCTGCCGGACCAGCGGTTAGAGCAGTACCTAATAAGGAAGAAACAGATGGGAGAATACCCATGATTGAATAAGCAATACCAAAGATTTGGAAAGTTGAGAATCTTCTCTTCAATTCTTGTTTATAACCAATTTCAGCTAATAAATCATCATCGTTAACGGCAATTTTAGCATCAATTTGTCTGATGTTAGAAGCCTGGGTAGCAATGTTGTGAATTCTGGATTGTGCAGAAGTTATAGGTGAGAAACCAGACTTGATGGGGTTTAAGTTACTCATGGTGTTGGTTGGAGAATTACAGGAGGTAAGAGCGGGCGAGAGAGAGAGAGAGAAAGGGAGGGGAAAGTGTTATTTTAAGACATGAGATGAGATGAGATGAGATGAGACGAGATGAGACGAGGTATTAGAGTACGCAACGATAAGCAACTATTAGACACCTATCTGTTTATCTTCGTATCTATCCTGGTATCTATCTAAATCTGTTTTCGATTTCGTTGTGGTGATAAGAAAACAGAAAATCGAATTCGAGTCCGCCAAAAGCGCCAAAAACGCCAAAAGCGGCAAAAACGGCAGAAAGAAAAAAAGAAAAAGGAAAAAACACTCAAAGCCGCCAGAAGAACGGCGTAATTGCCCCTTTGGGAAGGTGTAGCGCCCAACTGCCGATTATTGCTAGACAGTGTATCAATACCAGTACCAGTACCAGTACCAGTACCAGTACCAGTACCAGTACCAGTACCAGTACCAGTACCAGTACCAATGTCAATATCGCCCAGAGACAGCATGCAGGCTCGTCAATGACATGGTATTTCAAACGACTTACACGATCTCTGCTCACGGTTTTCTCTTTTGTATGGGATACACAGGACATTTAAACTGCTTAGATTACAGTACTCATTTCGTATATAATCGTTAGTTTGGCACTTTTGGAGTGATTTTGTACTTAAAGCCAAACTGACATGGCGCTCACACTCAGAGCAAGCAGTACAGATTAGTAAGTCAAAGAAAACCCTCCATAAAGAGGCTGATTTCCCACCGTCTGGACAAGAGGTTCGGATGACGTGTGGTTTCGTATCGAACACAGAAGCTAAGATTCATTCTCACAGTCTAAGTTTCTCCTGTTCACTTTTGTATTTATTCAATCTTCTTAGTTAACCGAATCAAAAGCAAACAGGCTTTTACTAAAAGCTAACAACAATAATTCGAGTGGAAATCGCGAAACGCCTTTGTAGAATTGTGAACATGTTTTTGTTTTTTCATGTTGGATTTTGGATTTTGGATTTTGGATTTTGGATTTTGGATTTTGGATTTTGGATCATTTGTGGAATTGGAGCACTGTTTTTTTCTCCAAATATTGAAACAAACACCCATCCATGTCCGACATTAACCTCGCGTTGATCGCCCAGGATGTGCAGTCTGCCATCAAGATGTTTCCAGTTGAGCCTCTAACCACTCTCAAACAGGAGGCTAGGTTTATTGAAAACAATAAAATACTCAAAAATGAACATCAATTCACGTATCAAAACATTAACGGTTTGAACCATCAAGGTATCAAACAACTGGATAGAATTAAAATGTCCTTTGAATCCGGCCTTCTTGATGAAATCAAGTATGTTCTCAACTTACTCATTGTTTTATCAAACAATAATCCTTCTAAAGTTAATCTTAAAACTGACTATTCTTTCTTAATTGATTATTTGCTGAACTATTTAAACAATCCCGAAATTGAAATTGATACTAAGATAGATTGCTTATTAATCATTAGAAACTTAATTCAAAATATTGACAATTGTCAAGTCCTAAGTTTTAATTTATCATTAAGAGAAATCATTCTATCGTTTTTAAATATCTATAACAATTCAATTGATCATTTGAATTTTTTCGAAAATGATCAATTTAAAGAATTAATCAAATATTCTTTAGATATAATTGAGAATATTTCAAGTTATTTAAGTCCAATCAATTCAAATGACTTGATTTTCAACAAATTAATTGAAATTTTCAAAATCAATAATGATAAAAATACTTCAATTACAATCTTAAGATCTGTCAGTAGATATCTATATGGTTCAAATATAAATACCAATGATGCGAGTATCTTAATTGATAATGATTTTTTGAATAAAACTTTAAGTTTCCTTATTTTATCAAATAATAAGAATTCAATTGATGATGAAATCATTCTCACTTCTTTAGATTTTTTAATCCAATATTTATCAATTAAAGAAGATAATTTGTTTAATTTAATAAATAATGATTTGAATAGGAAGTTGATTTTAGAAAAAATACTACCATTATTGATGATTTATAAACAAAATTTCAAAACTGAATTCAATATTCAAAATTTGAATTATTTGAGATTATATAAAAGAAAACTGAAAACTGATGATTTTAATAAAATTATTCCAATCATCAAAGAAAAGAAAAATGAAGGACAAGGAGGGGGAAAGGAAGTAGAATCAAGTAGTGATAGTATTGTTAATAACAATAACAATAATAATGATAGTAATAATGATAATGATAATGATAATCATGATGATGATGATGCTGATGATGATGACGATAATGGTGATTTATTAAATGAGTTAAACAACCTAAATGAACCCCAGAGGGCAACCTCTTGGTTAAGATGTTGCTTTAAACCAAATAAATTCTCCAATATTACCCAAATTGAATTATGGAGAGCTTACGAAAGTCAATTTAATAAAAAGAAATTATTACCTGCAGTCGAGTTTATTAAAAATGTCCAATTTGCCTTTCCGCAATCAAAGGCAAAGGTAATTCATTTACCAAATAATGAAGGTAGAAAGTTCATAATCGAAGGTATTGAACCAAGGTTAAAGGTAGTCAATTCAGAAGTTGGTAAAAATGATGCTTTGGTTAACTACAACAATGATTCAATTAATAACCCTTCCAAATATTATAAACCAGATTTAGAAAAATCAGAACAAATAGAAATTGAAAAATTCAATTATGGTTATAATGATTATCTTAAATTAAATGAAATTAATATAAGTACTTGTTTATTAATAAAGGAAATTTTGAAATATCCTGTTGGAATTGAAATGCTGCAAAGATATAAATTTGAATTTGTTCAAAACTGTATTTATGTTCCTGATTTACTCAACTATATCTATGATGATATCATTGATGTTTTATAATCTACCAGCTGTATTTATTGTTAAAGTGTATTTTTATCTGAAAGTATCGTAGAATGTGGTTTTTGTTTTTCCTCATTTTTTCCCGTTTTTTCTTTACTACAACGTTTTTTTTTCAGAGCATGTTCAGAGAAATTCCAAGTTGTTTGCTGGTTTTTCGATCAAGCAACGCCCTCCATTCACCTCCAGCTTTTCATCCCATCCCAAGTATAATAAATACATTTATCATGTCGTTTTCTTTACCGGCATCTTTGGCAAAAATTAGAGTTCCAAAAATCCATCATACTTGGGCGAATACTTATCAATGTACGCCACAATTTTATTTTCAACCAAGCAACATTGAAGAAATCAAAGAAATTGTTAATAATGCAAGAAAATTTAATAAAAAAATAATGGTTGTAGGATCTGGTCATTCACCTTCTGATTTAACAATTGTTTCAAATCCAATTAATGAATGGTTAGTCAATTTAGATAGATTTAATAAATTATTACATGAAAAAAAATCAAAAGATGGTAGATTTACTGATATAACTGCACAATCAGGTATGAGAGTTTATCAATTAAATGAAATTTTAGAAAGTAAAGGTTTAGCAATTCAAAATTTAGGCTCAATTTCAGATCAATCATTAGCTGGTATAATTTCAACTGGCACACATGGTTCTTCACAATATCATGGTTTAGTTTCAAGTCAAATCGTTAATTTAAAATTAATTAATGGTTTAGGTAATGAAATTAATTGTAATTCCAATGAAAATTCAGAGATTTTCAAAGCTGCTTGTCTATCATTAGGTAAAATTGGTTTAATCACTGAAGTTACGTTTAGGACTGTACCTTCATTTCAATTAGCATCTGTTCAAGAAGTTATAAATATTGAGACTCTAATCGAAGAATTTGATTCTATCTGGAATACAAATGAATTTATTAGAATTTGGTGGTTCCCTTATACTAAAAAATGTATTCTTTGGAGAGCATCAAAGAGTAATGATCCAATTTCTTTACCAAGAAAATCTTGGTATGGTACATTTTTAGGTAGATTATTTTATGAATCTTTATTATATGTTTGTGTTAAATTTTTACCTAAATTAACACCCTTTGTTGAAAAATTTGTATTTTCAAGACAATATGGTCTGATTGAAACTTTTAACAAAAACGGTGATATTTCAGTTCAAAATTCGGTTGATGGTTTAAACATGGATTGTTTATTTCATCAATATGTTGATGAATGGGCGTGTCCTTTAATCAATGGTCCTGATATAATTAGATTATTATCAAAATCAATTGAAGATGGTAAAAAATCAAACAAATTTTTTGTTCATTCACCAATTGAAATTCGTTGCTCAAATACAACATTACCTCCAATAAATGAATCTGAACAAGATTTATCATCAAGAGATTTAATTAATAAAGGTCCAATCTTCGGTAATACTTTGAGACCATTCTTAGATAATACCCCTAAATTAAATTATGTACCACTGGATAAAGTTACAAATTCTCAATTAACTATGTATATAAATGCAACAATTTATAGACCATTTGATTATTCAACTGATTATAAAACTTGGTTTCATATTTTTGAAGAAATTATGGAAGCTGCTGGTGGTAAACCTCATTGGGCAAAGAATTATGATGATTCAATTGTTACAAAGAATAAAATGATGGAATGGTATGGTGATGATTTAGTCAAATGGAGAAATGTCAGATATCAAATGGATCCAGATGGTGTTTTTCTTTCTGGTAAAAATTGGTTAAAACGTAATGGTGTTGTTGAAGATGAATATCTTGATGATAGTATCGAAACTGTATCTACTACCAACACTGAAAAATCGAACCAATCTTCTGTTGAATAATACATGTTTACATTATATTGCTACTATTAACTTGTATAGATTATAGATTTAATTTAATTTAAAATAACGAAAGAATTAAATAGTAAATTGTAGAAATATTAAATAGATCATGAAAGGACATACCTTAACGCGTATACAAAGAATTTTTTTGTTTATGTTTTGATTAATGTGTTTTGCTTTTCCATTTATTTAATACATAGTGTCTGGATTGTCACAACCAATGTCTTCCCCGTTTGCTGCTCTGGATAGAAAGAAGAAAAGCGAGTTGCCCAATCTGGCCAAAAAATCAGCTTCTTCACCAACATTGACACGTTCAAGTTCAAATTTATCTGTCTTTAATACCATAGAATCTTATAAACCAACAAGTGATTTAACTTTAAAAAGATCGCATAGTTCAGCATTACCATCAGCATCAGCAACATCAATATCATTGAAGAAATCCAGTTTGAGTTCTGTTCTAAGAGCACAATCCAAATTTTCTGGTAAATCATCAGTTATTTCATCAAAATCGAGATCCATCCTTAAATCATCAACTAACGCAACTGTCTCTTCTAATCGCTTAAGACGATCTTTACCTTGGGCAAATACGAGTACTTCCATTAATGTTCGTCATGACGTTAAATTGAAAGAACATAATATCATTGATAAAAATAAAACAGGTTATAGAAATAAACATATCAATACAACTACAGTTAACAAAGAAAATTCACATCCAAACTTTTATTTACAAAGTATTGATACTACTGTTTATGGTATTGAACTTAGTGACGAACAAGAAAAAGTTTTGGATTTGATATTAAATCAAAGAAAAAATGTTTTTTTTACAGGTTCAGCAGGTACAGGTAAATCTTTTCTTTTGAAAGTTATTATCCAAAAATTACAAACGAGATATGGTAAAAATAATATTGGTATTTCGGCGCCAACCGGTTTAGCAGCTGCTAATATTGGGGGTCAAACAATTCAGCGGTTATTTTCTATTGGTTTAGGTAAAGAATCTAAAGAAGTTTTGTTAAATAAAATTAAGAATAATATGGATAAATATATGTCGTGGAGAAAACTAAATATCCTTATAATTGATGAAATTAGTATGCTGGATTCTGAACTATTTGAAAAATTAAATTATTTAGCTAAAAAAATCAAAAGAAATGAAAATCCATTTGGTGGTATTCAAGTTATTATTTCAGGAGATTTTTTACAATTGCCTCCAATTAATAAAATTAATTCCTCATCAATCAATTATTGTTTTAAATCAAATGCATGGAATGAAATTATTAGTGACAGCATAATTCTAACAAAAGTTTTCAGACAACAGGGAGATTCTGAATTAATTGATATATTAAATTCTTTGAGAATTGGGAAAATCACGATGAAAGTTGAAAATAAATTGAGACAATTAAGTAGACCAATAAATTTCAATGATGGTATTGAGCCAACTGAATTATTTCCAACTAGAAACGAAGTTGATAGATCTAATTTAGTTAAATTGAATGAATTAACAGGTCCTGAAATTTCTTATACTTGTAAGGATATTTCCGAACTAGGAGCACCAATTGATGAGAGAGTTAAAAAGAATTTTGAATTACTAATGTGTGCACCGACTTTAAAATTAAAAATGAGTGCACAGGTTATGTTGATTCAAAATGATCCAGATAGAAATTTAGTTAATGGACAATTGGGTATAATTGAAACATTTCTCACAAGACCAATTTTCCAAAGTTATCTTACAAGATGTGGAAATGATTTTAAAGCTTCAAAATTGGAGATTTTACGTAAAGTCGGTTTAATGTTATTTAATAGGAAAAAATTATCAAATTCTTTGGAATATGATGACTTATCTTTAGTGGACGAATACACAGCAGAACTTATTAATGAATTGTTAAGAAGTTATGATCCGAAGGATGAATTATTACCATTAGTTAAATTTTCAACGAAAAATGAGCTAGAGTCAATTCCAATTTTACTTGACTATAAAGATTTTAGTCCAGACTTTTCGTCATCATCATCGACATCACAAGGAAATCAAAATTTATTTATACGTAGACAGTTACCAATTATTTTATCGTGGTCAATGTCAATTCATAAAAGTCAAGGTCAGACATTACAAAGAGTTAAAGTTGATTTACGTAAAATTTTTGAAAAGGGACAACTTTACGTTGCAATTAGTAGATGTGTTTCATCCAAGGGACTTCAGGTTTTGAATTTTGATCGTCGAAAAGTTTTTGTAGATGAAGAAGTTATCTCATTTTATAATTCCATCAGTAAATAGAATCAACTAATAGAGTAAAATTTTAGTTTTCTTGTTAAAAGGGCTTGTATAGTATTATTCCTACCGTATACAACTTTATATTAGTTTTTTTTGAAATGATTATTATTAACATGTTTTTTAACAATATATTTAACACTTGCTGTATTAAAAAGATTATTCAGAACATACTCTTAACAGCAGCTAATATTGGGCCTTGTTTTTCGATGTGGAAAATTTGCAATATAATTTATTTTGGAGATCTTTTGAGATACCTACAATTCGAATTATTTCAATAATGGTAATTAAAAGCTTAAGCAATGGAAATTATAGAAGTATAAATAGAATTATTTGATTATAAAAAATATAGAATAGCATAAAGTTGATCTTTTAACTCTTGTTTAGTTGGCATTTTTCCTGGACCTTTTTTCTTTTGTTGTTGTTGTTGTTGTTCTTCTTTTTCTGTGTTGTAAGATTTATTAGTATATCTTTCAATGTACTCTTCAATAAGATTCTTTTTTGAAATTTCATCAACCGCAGTCTTACTGAGAGGATTAGTCTTCAGGAAAAGATCCATCAAGAAATGGAACAGGAACCAAGGCCCCACCTTTATGTTTTTTAAGCTCATAGTTTTGCATAATGGCTATCCTTGTTCCATAAGTTTTGAGCTGGGAAACAGCATGTTCGGTTCTCTCTTGTGAAAGTTTGATGGCGTTGATATCATCTTTAATGCTGTTTATATTTTCACTCATTCCTTGCATATAATTCCGAAAGATGGATTCCAATGACTCATGTTCAGCTTTTACTTTTTTGATTCTTGCATCTAAATCAGCAGTGATTGAAAAATTTGAATCGTACGCCCTTTTTGATTGTACAAAATAATCAACTTCTTCTTCAGGGGTAGGGTTTTGATGGCCTTGGGTTGGAGGTTGAGTTGATTGAGACATAGTTATTTGTTGTTTGTAGTTAGTTAGTTGTTTGTAGTTAGTTAGTTGTTTGTAGTTAGTTAGTTGTTTGTTTGTTGTTTGATAATAACAAAAGAAGGAAAAAAGAGAAGGAAACAACAGCAGAAATGCAAAGAAAGGATGGGAAATCAGTCCCCTTTTATATTAAAAAGCGAAATTGAAAATATAAATGACGGCTCATTTCTTTTTTTGCCAGTGGTGAATGCAGTTTTCACTTGTTTCATATACAACAAAAAGATTACTTATAAAGATGTTTACTGCTTAGAAGGGGTGTAGTAGATGTAGATATTCAAGATGTTTAACGGGTGCATAAACCCCGTTGGAACGGACTTTTGCAACCTTTTTGTAAAAAAACTCATCCGAGCTGCACATTTTTTGTTGATCTTCTCCTCTTATCTGTTTCATCTGTTTTATCCCTTTGATCAGCACTGCGGCATGGGGCCGCTTCAAAAATGATATACTCCTATGGCGAATGCCCAGACTAGCAGGATGCATTACTAGCATATAACCAGACTAGAACAAACTGTCTGTAGCCTTTATACAGTCAGCGGTAAGATATACTTAAAAGAAAATTGCTTATCTGTATTTAATAGAAACAGGGTGTATTGAAGAAGTTTATGGTTAATTTACGTTATAATGGTGAAGTAGAATAGTTTTAAATTACCAACTTCAATTGTTCTTCCTTAAAACCAATCGTACTCACTTCTATAATTTAGTTTTGCAACACAAAAAGTAGTATTTAGGGTTTTGGGTTGGTTTATGTACTTGTTTGTTTCTGTGGATCTGTCGATACATGTAGTGGGGTGGAAGTTAGAAGAAACCATCTTTTTTTAATCCTTTATATTTCCCGATTTGGTGAAAATCAAGAAAAATGAGAAATTCGTTTTTTATTTTTCATTTTTTATTTTTTTGGTTTTTGAAATGAATTGAGTTGACACTTATAACCCATGCAAAGTTACATTTCAACAGGTTGGTGATGAAACAATGTGGATTATAGATGTCCAAGGACCAGAAACACGACAAGAGGAAAACTCCAATTATTTCAAATCGTTTCTGTTGGATAACGGCATCACCTATAAGTTAGGACGGGCAGCTGATTGTGATATTATTGTACAATTGCAAAAACTTTCAAGATACCAAGCCGAAATTACTGCAAATAATGAAACTGGTCAACTTGAATTGTTAAATGTTGGAAGCTCTACATTTATTTATGGTGAAGGTATAGAGTTGAAGGGTAAAAGTAAAAATCTTTTGAAATTACATAAAAATTCGTCTTTCAGATTGAGATCATTAAATTGGAAATTTAATATCTATAAATTACCAAATATTAAAGTATCAAAATATTTAAAAGACCAAATAGGGGATGTATTATCACTCAACATTGATACAGCTTTACTTGATGAGCAAGTTTCAATAAATAATGAAGTAAAACGCGTTGTTTCACCACAGTTATGGATAGGTAAGGTTAAGTTAAAAGAATGGGAAACTAAAGGTCAATTATCTGATTATATTATTCCTGAAACAGAAATGGAAGTTATATGCCTGGATGAAGAAGAAGAAGAAGAAGAAGGAAGAGGAGGAGGAGAACAGAAAAAGGAAGAAAAGAATGAAAATTTCATTTCTAAAGACAAAGAACCATCAATTGAAAATCAAATGATTGATATAAAACCAATAAGTTCTAACTCTCAATTTTCATTATCAAATCGTACTTCACGACGAAATAGAAAGAGTCAATTAGATATGATGTTTGATGAAATGGATGATTTAGATGATATTGAAACTTATACATCACAGTTCACTCAAAAGAAAATACCAAAAAACTTGAGTTCTTTCAAAGAATCCACCAATGGATCAATTGAGTCAACCCCTTTACTAATTGATAACATGAAGGAAGATTTATCAAAATTATCACTAAAACGACCTTCGTACACATTGATTGAAGATCAGCAAGAAAAAGAAAGTATTCAGCTAGTAAAGAAACCAAAAATAAAACCAAAATCACAGTCAGTATCAGAAACACCACAGAATAATACAAGTTTTACAAGTAGTTTAAAAACTTCAAATGGATTGGCTGATATCTTTAAAATAACTAAACAAATGAAGATGGACAAATTATCAAATGATGAAAAATTGTTTAATGATTTAAATTCAAATGAAAACCATAAAAATAATATGGTAAAAATTAAAAAATTTCAAGTGACCTTACAACAAGATAATCATAATAATCCCAAAATATATTCAAACTTTCGAATGTCATATGGTTCTGATCCAAAATGGGGAAACAGGTTAAACTATTCAAAATTTAATAAAGTTACGAATGGATCTAACTATAATCCAATTATGGACAGTACCATTAAAACAATTGGTTTTAAAAATTCAAACTATAAATCTAACGAACTGCAAGTTAATTTAAATCAAAATGATGATATGATACCCGATTTAGATAGTATGTTTCCAAGTGAACGTATTAACGACTTGCCATTCACAAATCAAAATAGTAGGAAACATGCAAGAGAGTTAAATTTATTTGTTGAAAGTGATTATGAAGATACACAAACAAATAACAATAATATAAAAGATTCATTTGATGAAACTGTACAATTTGGAAACAAGCAAGCGAATACAAATATAAATAGGAGTTTGAAGTGTAGATCTAAATCAACTTCCCCTTCAGTTGAAAATTCGAATTCTAATTCGAATTCTAATAGCTATAATACAAATACTACCATTTCAAAAAGAAATCGTACTTCAAATAATAGTGAATTCAATATGATTAATAGTGAGAATGACGATGACTATGATGATGACGATACACCAGTTTTCAAATCACGTAGGATTTAAAATTTATCTTTTTCTTTGGTTCTTCCATTTAAAAACAGCTTTGCCATCTTTAACAATTTTCTTTTTTGAACCATTTTTCATTAATTCTTTTTGTAATTGTAATTTATTTTTAACTTCGACTAGTTGATTTTCCCTCTCAATTCTTTGCCTTAATAAATCCAGTTCTTTCTTTTTGTTAGCTAATGAATCTTCTAAAGATTCAGAATCTTGATGAAGATTTAAATCAGTTTCAAGTAATTGATTTGTCTTTAAACGATTCTCTCGTCTTTTAAGTAATTCTTTATTAGTTTGAAAATATTCATCAGCTTTAAAATCATCAAAATCTTGTTTATTATTCACGAAAACTGTATGTTTACCATTACTTGAAAACAAGTTAGAATTATGTAAACCATTTTCAATTTTTTTAGATTCTTTTGTGGAAATCATATTTAAATAATTCAAATCTTGACCTTTCATTAATAAAACTTGATCATTTGATAAACTTTCAGAAAATTCACGTTTTTGAATTAAAATCCCATTTTCGTTGGTTTTTCGGTTGTTCATTGCATGATAATATTCATCTTCATTGTGTGTTTTGGCCTTTTCCTTCAAAAGTTTTAATTTTGCTTGATTTTTATGGAAATTTGCACTTCTTAATTTATAATCTTTTTTCTTTTCTAAAAGACCAAACCTAGCTCTGCTAGAAATTTGTCCTCTTTCTCTATGTTGTTTTTTTTGGACGTTATGTACAAGCTTACCCATGATGTGATTATTGGTCTAAGAAAAGAACAAATTAAATAAATGGAAAAATATATAATTATAGTAACTTCTAAAAAAGTGAAAAAAAAATTGAAAACCTAAAAAAAAAAAAATGAAAAAATTTGTGAGATTCCAAATGTCATAAACATCTATTGTGTCATATATCATATGCTTTTTCATTAATTTATTATGTGGAATACTAACTTAATAAAGCTAAGGTTGAAGCTGAGCTGGGTATGAGATTTATGGACTTTTTTTGATCATAAGAAAAAATGAATATACTGATAGGAATCAACAAAATTATTTCCTTCGAAAGTATAATTCTTTCCCCACGAGAAATATTTTTTCTACTGGGGAAGTTCAAAGTTCCCAGTAAAAGTTTAGAGGCTATTCGGCTGTTCGTTTAATCCAGATGTTTTGCATGCTGCATCTTCTGCTTTAAGATATTTCAATGATGCTAGACTAGAAGCTATCTGTATTATGTTTGGTGAATGTTTTTTACTGTTTGTCTAATATAAAAGGAGCTGTAAAATTGATATAGACTCAACAGCAAATAATACTCTAATTTGAGTAAATTACCCTTTTATCATGGTATTTTTCTTAATCAAATCCTTTACTTTTTTCTGAAATAAGTCAAACGGATTCAAATTTCATTAACTGTCACAGCAAAACTTGCATTAATGCAAAAATATATTTACCTAAGTTTAGATCCAATCATCAAATAGGTTAGGAATAAACCACTTATTTCAAAAAATATAAAAAATCATATAGATGGTGTTCAAAATAACGTACTAAAATATTTTCTTTATAGAAATCTGTAAAATGAAACCCCAGACCACACAAGTTTCCATTGTAATCCATATCCCGTATTAGCTTTTCAAAAAATATCACCATATCTACTTCAATATGTTTTTGATACATCCTTTTTAAACAATTTTGTCAACATCCTTCTTGAAAAAAGGTCAATAAACATTTTGAATAAATTTTAACAACTAAACTTAAAAGCATTTTTATATACTTTCAAAAATTTTGCCATTATTCATCACTTCAAGGTTTTGTGACTTGTTGATAGTATTAAGTTTTTCTCCATAACTTAAACCCAACCATTCAATTTCACATCCATGCATCTCACAAATTCATTGAAATGCACTGTAAAGGGTTCATCAATGATAATGATTTAATGATCAGAAATTTTTTAGTTTTACTAAAATAATAGCTTAATTTTAGTCCAACGCTAGTAATTTGTTTTGGATGTAGCCTTACATGGTGCCTTTCCATTAGATAGAGACAAAAGCCGTTTCTCTTGGTAGACGCAGCGATAAAATACAAAGGTGGGTAGGGATTATGCGATCAAAAAAAATAGTATAAGAGCTTTATACAATATTATGATTATAAACATATTTGAGAAACAAGTTTTGCGATATGAAGACCCTTTTCTTCTTCAGCTTTCCTAGTAATAACTTGCAGGCATACAGGCATTTTATCAAACAACGCTGGGTCATACTGTTTGCGAATAGATTCCTCTTTTTCTGATCTTGCAGGCCTGTCAGAAAGTTTAGCATCAACCGTTGCATCTGCAACACCCAATGGTAAAACAACACTTGAACAATCACACACGTTACAAACACCTGTATAATCTAAACACGCCGACGAATATGGTTCAACTGAAGTTGAGGCCATTACAGGGGCAAGAATTGCATCTAACTTTAAATCATCCCAATATTTTAAATAACTTTGTTTGATGGAATAAATTTCATCACATAAATTCCACCATTCCTGAATGGTTAAAACTTTTCTAACTTTGTTTGGATCAACCAAATAATCAAGTAATTTAGAAACTGGTTCACCAGATTTTTTACATTCGTCAATAATTTCTTCGCCTGCATCAGCACCATAAACTTTAAATAATGCATTGATTAATCTTTGATGTTCAGGCCATTGAACTTTCACAACTTCAAATAAATCAGATTCTTTCAAATTTGTGTAAGCTTCTCCTATAGTTCTTGTAATTGGAGGTAAAGGTTCAACATCACCACTATCAAACCAAACCCCAATCTTAATTTTATTTGAAAAATTAACATTTTCCTTCCATTCAATTGGTAAGACTTTCGGATCCAATAACCAACATTTTGAATCAACAATAAGTTTCATAATAAATTCAAGTTCTTCTAATGATTTTGCAATTGGTCCAATAACAGAAGGCACACATAATTGTGCTTCATAAGAATTCGAAACTCGTAAATAACTAACCCGTCCAATACTCGGTTTCATACCATAAACGCCATTATAAGTTGCAGGAATTCTAATACTACCACCAATATCTGTACCAAAGCCAATTCTTGCACCACCTGCAGCAACTAGTGCACCTTCACCACCTGAAGAACCACCCGATGATAAATTGATATTTGCTGCACTGTAAGTATATGGAAATAGATTTGATTCTGTTTCTGGTGCCATCATTGCCATTGGGACACACGTTTTAACAAAGAAAATTGCACCCAACTCTAATAACTTATCAGCTAATAACGCATTTTCTGATTTATTTTCAAACGCTTTGGACACATACCCAATTGATGATGGTATATTAATTAAATCAACTTGATCCTTTAACGATAATGGAATACCATGTAAAATACCAACAGTTTTACCGTTTTTAATATAAAAGTCATCTAATTCCTTTGCCCTCTTTAATGCTGCATCAACAAAGATTTCAGAACAACAATCAAGAATTTGGTGTGCTAACATTGCACGATGTGTGAACGCAAATGTTACCTCATAAGAAGTTAATTTACCGGTTGCTATTAATTTAGACAACTCAATAACGGATTTACTGGTGATTTCAATTTCGTTAGATGGTAGAATGGTGTTTAAATAATCACTTGTATTAACAAAACCTTTAGAAACCATATCATTTTTCAAATTGGAAATTCTCCACTTTTCAGGGATGGAACCTGCAAGTTGGTTTCTCTTTTCATTAACAGTATCCTGCCAAGTCATTTTGTGGCCAGTGACTACTATAATGGAATTTGCAACAGAACCGAAACTGAAGGAAAACCCCACTATAAATGGAAAAACATATGAGACGCCCTTACCCCGGCCAATTTCGACTTTGGCCCCGATAACCAGCTCTAAAACCTATTATAACCCACAAGTTCAATTTCCGTTCAATTCCCGCTCAATTCCCGCTGATAAACGCTTATCGGAGCTCGAAATTTCTTCTTTGGGCAATCCAATTGCCTTAAAACGTGATTAGCCGTCATGATTACTGGTTTAGGCCCATTTGGATAGGTACCACTTTAAAATAACCGCAGATTGCCTGTTCAAATGTCAAAAACGTGGGTTTTCCGCTGGAACACAGTCTATTTTGACGTATGTTTTGAACAATGTCGGTGCTTTTTTTCTGATAACTGATAACTGTTCTATAAGTTCCTAGACTTTACGTATATAAAGAAGATCGCTTCCTGGCAACTTTATACGAATCTGAACTATGTAAAGTTTCTCAATCTAGGACGGTTTCATATAGAGTTCTTCAAATATGGCAAATGATTTTCCACCAATTTTGGGCCAGGGCTATGGTTACGGTTATGCCGTCGGTTTAGGTGCTGCATTTGCAATTCTTATGGTATTTTTAACTAAAATTCTTGCTAAATTTATGGGCCAGGTTCAGAATTCTGAAAGATTTTCAACAGCTTCAAGAAATGTTGGATCCGGGTTGATTGCATCGTCAACGGTGTCTGCTTGGACGTGGCCAGCAACTTTATTATCAAGTGGCGCATGGAGTTATACACATGGTATTTCTGGTGGTTTCCTCTATGGTTTTGGTGGTACCGTTCAAGTTACACTCTTCTTATTTTTGGCACTTCAAATCAAATTAAAGGCACCAACTGCTCATACAGTGTCTGAATGTTTTAAAATTAGATTTGGTTCAGCTGGTCATTGGCTTTATTTATTTTACTGTATTTCTACAAATATTTTAATTTCTTCCTTATTATTATTAGGTGGATCACAAGGCTTTGCAGCAACGACTGGTATGCATGTTGTTGCTGCAAGTTTTCTTTTACCATTAGGTGTTATGGCATATACTGCATTAGGTGGTTTAAAGGCAACATTTATTTCAGATTGGATTCATACTGTTATTATTTTCATTATTTTAATTGTTACAATGTATACAGTTTATTGTACTTCACCATTAATTGGATCACCATCAAAAATGTATCATTTATTAAAGGAAGCACAAGATGTTTTCCCAAGTGAAAGTGGTCAAAGTTATTTATCATTTCATGATCCAGCTATGTTTTATCTTACTTGGTCAGTTATGTTGGGCGGCATGTCGTCAGTTTTTGGAGATCCTGGTTATTCACAACGTGCAATTGCAAGTGATGCAAAAAGCGTTTTCCAAGGTTATCTTATGGGTGGTATTTGTTGGTGTATCATTCCAATTGGTTTAGGTTCAAGTGCAGGTTTAGCAACTAGAGCATTATTAACAAATCCAATTTCCGTTACTTACCCTAATCCATTATCAAGTGCAGAAGTTGATTCAGGTATGCCAGTTATTTATGGAATGTATATGATTTTAGGTAAAAGTGGAGCAGCTGCTGGTTTATTAATGTTGTTCATGTCAGTTACATCAGCCACATCTGCCGAATTAGTGGCATTTTCATCAGTTACAACCTATGATATTTATAGAAATTATATTAAACCAGCTGCAACAGGTAAACAATTAGTTAGAATTTCACATTTATCAGTTTTCGGATTTGGTATTTTCATGGGATGTTTATCAGTTGTTTTCAATTATATTGGAGTAACAGTAGGTTGGTTATTATCATTTATTGGTATTATTTTAGCACCGGAAGTCGGTGCTGTTACAATGGTTTTATTTTGGCCAAAAATGACAAAATTATCTTTACTTATTGGCGCACCATTAGGTACATTAACAGGTATTGGATGTTGGATTGGTACAACTTATGTTTATGGTGGTCATATTATTAATAAAGATACACTTATGGTAGCGAAGGCAACATTTGTTGGTAATATCACAGCACTTTTCAGTGCTCCAATATATATGATAATTATAAGTTTATTAAAGCCAGATGTTGAACCATTTGATTTAAAATTATTAGGTAAAGAAATTAAAATGGCAGATGATTGCGATAAAGAGGAAAAAGAAGCAATTGTTATGACTCAAAATGATGAAAGAGTTTTGAAAAGACAAATTATTTATTCCTTTTTATTTAACTTTTTCATTTTATTACTTGTTTATGTTATGGTTGCATGTATTTTATACGGTATCAAAAAAGATTTTAGTGAATCATCTTTTGTGGCATTAATTGTTGTTTGTTTGATTTGGATTATTTTTGCTGCTTTGTATATTATAATTTTACCATTATATCAAGGTCGTCATTCATTGAAATTTATTATAAGTCATTTGATTAGATTTAAAATGCCTGAACATCCAATGGGCTGGACACCAGAAGATGATTTAATGGAAAGTTACAATGAAAGCGAAGAACTAGTTTCTTCTTTAGCTGAAGAAGTGAACTTTTCAACAGAACCAAAGAAATAATACTTTATTTAGATAATTTTAAATTATACTTTTTTTTAGAATGTTAATAAAAAAAACAATTCCTGTATGTAACTTTAACTTTAAATCACAAATCATTTCATGGTTGTTGTGAGAATCTCAAATGTTTATATTCACAAGCATTATACAAAGAGCATATAATTATAAACTAATCAAACGAAAAAAAAACATCGACTGATGAATATCTAGTTAAATTGCTATTTCTTAATTGTACTAATTCCATTTCTAAACAAAATAACACTTCAATCATAATCAACTGGAAATGCAAAATAAAATTCTATTAGTTAATTTGTGACTCAATTAAACTCTTAATAGACTCTGATAACCCTCATAAATAATATAAAAATTCATATAAATGTTCCTTCAACGTAGTTTCTTTATCACTTTCTTTATATGAGAGACCATAGTTTTCCAAATACCTTTTAATAATACCCTTTCTTGCAATATCACGGACATCTGAATTGGTTAATGGATTTATCATAAGATTTTCATGATCTTCTGAAAAAGTTTCATCAAGAAATGGAACTTTTATTAAAGGATTCCTATACTTATGTTTTCAAAGCTCATGATTTTTGAAAATGACCGATTGGGTATTATAATTATTGACGCTGCTTCGACACTATTGGGAACGACACTAAGACTTTTTGATGTCCTTTTTTGTGAACTTTTGATGTCATTAATATCATCATCCATCTTTTGCATCAAGTCTTCATACATTGTTTTCAGATAATCATGTTAGCTTTTATCTTTTTACGTTGTTCAATGTTGTCTTTAACGCTAAAAACATGTTCAAAACACCTTTTCTTCTCTTCAATGTACACACCATCATCATCATCAAAATCTGTATTTGTTCCTTTACTTTTGTCTTGATTTCCTTCGCACATTAACTTATTAGGAGATAATATAGTTACATGGTTGTTTGTTTGATAAATATTAGTAAGAAAAGGAAAAATGAAAGGTTAATTCACATTCAATTTGCAAATATTTGACGTATATTCTTGTAGTCTATGTTTCAATTTACAACGTAAAACAATTTGGTTGCTACTGTAACACCACTTCTATAGACGCTTGCCATTAAGCTAAAATCAATGCAGTATCGAAAAATTGATTAGTTTTGTCAGAATTGTAAGTTTGTTAATAGTTAATATATAAAGAATTATTAGCAGTTGAACTAAATCAAAAAGTTAAAAAATAAAAAATATTCACAATCTAACTATCCAACAATCCAACAATCTGACAATCTGACAATCTGACAATATTAAAAAAAATTATGTACTATCGGAAGTCAAAAAAACATTTAGCACAACTCAAAACATGGAAATTAAGAGTTCAAATTTTGTTACTTCATTCCAAACTGTTATTATTGACTATTATGTGGGATTAAAGAAAATGCAATAATACCAGATATTCGTATATTAAACCTTATAATTACCCATTACTTCAATAATGCAAGACAGGTCAACAAGCAAGCACATGCATATTATTATATAATGATTTTTTTTGGTGTCGATTGGAAAGAAATTGTTAGTGTAACGTTCAAGAGCTTTACAAAGATTGTGGCAAATACTTAATTTCGATTGTTGTTTTAAGTTTCAAACTATGTATTTTAAGCTTTGTATTGATGAAAGACCTAAGAGATGAAGTATAAAACTCTATCATAAGTTAAAGCCCAACCTGTTTCAAAAAATCCAAAAAAAAGAATCTTCAAACTAGAAACTTTTCAACATTCTTATTTCTTTGGTCAACTTAACTTCTAAAATATCAATATTTATATTGGTTGAAATACTTCTTGAAACACTTAAAGCTTTAGTAATATGACAACTTGCTTGATGGAAATAAATGCAAAAAAAAAAAGCTCTTTTCCATCATATAACCAAACAGAAATGTTATTATACTTTGTGAGGATATATTTATTAATAATATGAAACTGGTTTCTCCAAATTCCTTAATGTTTTTAGAAGCATCAAAAATATTCAACAACTCTGCTAGTTATTTCATAAAGACAGATGAAAACATATAAGCTCTTGAGTTTATTAGCTTTTAACCCAGTTTTTTTGACCAAGACCATAACTTACTGGATTATTTGCATTTTTTTAAAAATGTATAAACATAGTGTGTATTTGTGATATGTAGTGTATACATATATAACCTTATTGTAATTGTGAAAGAAAAAGTTCGGAAGAAAAGTACAAAAAAAATAAAATTCTGATCGGAACTTTTCCATCATGAATTTGCTGTTTTTTTACGATCATAACGTGTTCATTTTTGATTAACTTACATAGCTTTCTTTCCTAACGGAAATTGAAATGTCATCTTTACACTACGTTGCATTGTGTTCTCTTGTGCTGCAAAGGCCCATTTTGGTTACTTCTAAACACCCACAGGAAACTATTAATAGATTACATGTAATCACAAGTTTTTGGCATTCAATAAGTACACAAATAACATTAGAAGAAACAATAAGTGGAATATCAATTTTTTCGTTGTCAAATATCACATTAGAAGAACAAAGACCATTGTATAGAAAAATCAGAGGTATGAAATATCCTTTAGTGCTTGTCATAATGGATGAATCGTTTTTGGATAAAAAATTGCAGACTCAATTATTATTTGATTATTATGATGACATTAAATTGAATATAGTCACGAGTTATAAATTTGATAAAAGTTTGGACCAGCTTAAAGAAATAGTTAATAATATTATTATTACAACTGAAGTTAAGACATATATTTATGATTTAGTTGTTCAACTAAGATATTCAAGATTTATTAAAGGTGGATTACCAACATACTTATTGTTTGATCTAACAGATTTTATAAAGTTTAAGGCCTTTATTTCCAAAAAAACATTTGTAACTCCAATATTAGTTAAAGCGTGTTTCAAACAAGTATTACCATTAAGGCTTAATTTAATTGAACCCGAAGAAGATCCAACTTTAATGTATGGATCAAATCCTGTGTTAATTCAACAATTAGTGAATAGTATAGATGTTCATGATGTAATTGATATTGCAATTGCTAATGTTAAGCCCCCAATTTAATGTGTCAATGGAAATGGTTCACGTCTTCATGATCTTATCGCTTTTTATGCATACCTATATAATGTTTTTATACCAAATCTTTGTAAAATAAATAAAATGTAATCTATGTAAAATACACAATCTAAAAATCTAATACTTAACAGTCCAATATTTAATACAACCATCAGAACCTGCAGAAACAATTGAATTTTCATCTAACCATTCAACACAGTTAATACCTTCTTTATGAGCATTCAAGGATTTAATATTTTTCGACGGTTTTTCAACAGAATAAATATATAGATTAGTATCTAGTGAACCAGATAATACATACTTGTTATTTGGTGACCATTTAATTGAATTAATTTTGGAAGTATGGAATGCCCATCTTGATGTAATTAGTGTGAAATCTTTCAAACTATATAATAGAATTTTACCTTGAGCATCGCCACAGGCTAAATATTCATTGTTTGAAGAGATTGAAACAGCTGCTGGTTTACTGCGCAAATAGTTAGATTCATTGATGGAATTTAATTCTAAATCATAAATATGAATTTGGAAATTTTTCGAATCTGTAATAATAATAAATTCTTCAGAAATATCAATACTTGATGCATCAAATTGTAATGGCAATGATTTGATTAATTTACCATTTGATTCATAATACTTAATTTCATTTTCAAATAAAATAACTGCAAATTTAGAATTAACTTTTAAGTCAATTGGTTGTTTCTTTAAATCATCTAAATTAGAAATTTTCAATGAAGTAGTATCAATTTTATTCAACTTATCATCCCAAGATATTGTCATCAATGAATCTTTATCAACTTGTTCAATTGCTGCAATCAAACCCTTATGTTCATCACCCTGGATTAATATATCGTCTTTTCCAACATGCTTTAAAATTTTGCCATCATAAGAGCCGGTAAAAATTTCATTAGAATTCAATAATTTTGTCATTGAAGTTATACCAACTTGATGAGAACTTATAATTTTATTTGGTTTATCTGAGTCTTTAGTAAAAACATAAATTGTGCCATCTAATGTTAAACCAATAAATTTATTATCGTTAATTACAGAACAACCTAAAAATTGATTTTCAATTTTATAATTCAAGTTCCATTCGTTCAAAATTAAACCCTCAGTATTGATAATTCTTAAATATGCATCTGCACTTGCAATAAGGAACGATTCATCATCTATCCAATCAATTGAGTAAATTCCACCCTTGGAAAGATCTTTAAACGATTTAATCAACTCACCTGTAGTACCATCAAATAATGAAATAATTCTGTCCACTCCAACACTTGCGGCAATTTTTCCATTTGGAGAATATTTAATCATTTTAATAAAGTTGTTGTGAACAGTTTTGTTACTTTGACTGAATTTGAATGGTGGGCCTTTAAAAAAGACAACATTTGAATCATCACCAACTGTGAATGCGGAGTAAGGTCTTGTTGGTTTGATTGCAACTGAATTGATTTGACTTGAATGTCCAATAATTTCCCCAACGCTATTACCCGAATCAAACAAAAAGCAATGTCCAAATTTGTCATTACCATTACCAACAGCAATAATTCTTTTACTATCTGCATCCCAAGATAAATCATTAATTCTATCTCCTAAAACTTTGAATTCAGATTTGAGTAACATTTCAGGCTGTGAGCAATCCCAAATTAAAACATTACCAGCTTCATCACCAGATGCCACATAATAACCACTAGGAGATATTTTTGCAACTGATACTGGGTATTTATGGCCATTAAATACCCAATCTTCATTATCATTATCTAATGAACGTAAAACAACACATTTACCAGACGGATAGATAAGTTTATTTCTTAACTTATCATAAGATAAGTGAGTAGTAAATGCTCTTTTAGTAGTAGGGTTACCCACTGTAGTCTTTTGTAGTTCAATTGACATGATTTGATTTCAATTTGCCCCCTGAAACAAAGGAAAAACAAGTGGCAAGTAGAAAAGAATTTCACTAACATGAATTTTTGCTCGATTCATGTTACTCGTTACAAAAGCGGTAAAAATTAAAACCAATATTACTTGAGATCTGGAGATTTTCTTCTTTTGTTTAACAAAAATACTTGAAGAAAATGGTTGCAACCTGATTATCCGGCTGGAATGCCAAATAGTTTTATGTTTTAGGAGGTATGTCTTTGAGTTTTTTGCTTGGTTGATGCGTTTTTGATTGAAAGATGCTATAGAAACTAACCCGTCCCCTGAGATGAGTAACAATAGATGTAACGATTTCAGGCTCCGAGTTAAATCTGGTGATTGATAATGGTGTTTAGTTTAGTATATTGTATTATACTGAGCTTATGGTAATTTCTTTTGGCGACGCAATTGCGTGATGTAGAATAGTGATTGGTTGATGGAAGATCAAGTTTATAGACATTGAATCGTTTACTTGCAACACAAAATGGAACGGAAAATTTTGTGCAGGAAGTACTGACTAAAGGTTTGTTGCGAGAATCGATGGAAGTAGCGATTAAATAATTATGGATGTAAACCTCATCACCAACAGAGAATTCTAAATACATGATGCGTTAGTTTATTATTTGCTCAATAACATTGGGGATGGGAATACGGTCTTTGTTACAATTTCAATCAGAAAACTTTTGATTTAAGAAATTTAGAGACATCGAAGCAGTATTTTAAGCTTACATATGATTTCTTGGTGAAAAAACCAGAAATAATTTTTTGAATAAACCAATTAAATTACAAATTAATTGTGTTTTAAATAGAGAGGTTTGTACCGTAGCTACTTTCAGCTTAACCGAAAGTCTACCGAACTACACGATATTAAACTATTTTATAAGTTTTTTTACATTTTATTTAATCAGTTGTGTTTTACCCTACATAGTTAACCATATTACAAACTTATTATGTTAAAATTGCATAAATAGTATACATAAATTACTATTTTTTGTTCAGTTTCTTTAGTACAGGACGAAATAACTGTCCCTCTTTGGCCACGTCAAGCCATTTGTTAATCACTTGCATCGGCAAACCTTGTTTTTCATACATAGCGTAAAGTGACATTTTAGGATCACCATTGGAAAATAAATGTTGCTGTAGAATAAAATAAGAACAAAGATATATCAACCTTTCAAAATCCATTAATGGATGGTTATACTTACGTATATCCATTATAACAGTGTCATTTAGGATATGGCTTTTTATTTGGTTTTCTGGATCTTCAGTTGCTTCTTGTTGTTTTAAAATACTTTCACGTAAATTGTAGAACATATTATTCATTGGGATTTCGTTCATAGATACCGCCAATGTCTCCCTTGGTGTCTCATCATCTTTATCGACATCCATTTTATCAATGCAATAAGAATCAATTAAATCATCCATTTCATCTTGTAGCATTGAATCTTTTATCTGCATTTTTAAATAATTTGGTAAATTAACTAATTTCTCGTCATCTTTAAAAATGGTTTCAACAAAAATAAAACAACCAAAATCCATTGATCCGGTTATTTCTGTTATTTTATCAACATATCCTTGAGGAAATAAAATACCATATTTAATGTCATTGCCATTTTTTTTAACAAATCTAACCGTTGCAAAGACTTTAGTTCGAATCATTGAATACAATAACTCAGTAAACATAAACGTATCTTTTTCAACTAAAGAAGTACCATCTTTTTTAACATTTTTACTATATGGTAAAACAATTAAAGAGTCTTGTTTAAGATACCATGGAGGAATTTTGTTTTTTGGAAAAAATCCAGTAATTATCATGGATTTTTCTGAATTTGATTGTAAAATATCGTTTGGTAAATCGGTGACTAAAAAATTTGACGTTCCAAATTTATAGCCATCAATTATCAATTCCGGATTATTAATCTCTTTAAATTCTTTTTCACCAGTTTTTTCATCTTTAACATTTTCATACTGATAATAATATTTTTCACTAACTTTAGTTTGAGTTTTTGGATCAATCGATTTACTTGTTATATAATCAGTTAATGAACTTCTTTTAGCAAAGGGATATACAGAGATATTGAACTCCAAATCCGGTAAATCTAAAATGCTTAATTTATAAGAATAAATTTCGACTGGTTTTTTGAATTTTGGTGTGATTAATGATTGCTTGGTTAATGAATTTATTGCTTCTGATATTGTATACATGAAATTATTTTCATTGTTTTCATTTATTGGTAAAATTGAATTATTTAAAAAATCTATATTTTTATCGTGTATTTCAGTATCCTCATTAGCACTAAAACAATCAATGCATATCAAATTTATATTTGAATAGGATTTCAAATAATTTTGTAATTTTTCACCATATTTTTCCCAATCATAATTGTTATTGAAGTTTGAGATTATAATTACATCACAAGATTTTAATTTACTTGTAGTATAAATTAATGATTGAAATAATTCATTAACAGATTCAAGTAAATCAATTTCAGTCAAGTTTTGATTATTTAACAATGATGATATATATTCCGTTAGTATAGGCCATTCCAGAGGTTTCGGAATTATAGCATCTTTATCAATAGGATGTGAAAGTAATGCGACCTTATTGGATTTATTAAAATTAATTGGATTGATTAAATAATTGTAGACAAAAACTGTTATTTTTGATATGGTAGATTCATCATCGTTGTTATCAACGAAAATATAAGTGGATCTGGTGGACATTCTTGACAAAAGAACGGAAGAAAGTCAACAAATATCACTTTCACAACATGAAATAAATGCGGGAGTTACTTAATTAGGAAACTAAGTTACAAAAATTAGCAATAATTTACACTTACAAAAGTCATTAGGATTTTTCAAACTTATTCGAAAAATCAAGATTCATACCTAAAACTGCAACTAGTTCCTTTTTGAGTGAATATATATCATCAGTTTGGATACCACGATTGTAAGAATTCAAATATATTTTGATTTGATCTGCATCCATTTCATCAATATCTTCAATACAAGTAATAAATGGTAGTTCATTAAATGGTACTGATTTGTGAGAGTTCGAAAGGAATGGAGGGTACATGTCTTGGAATATTAGTGTTTGTTTAGAGTTTGATGTAGAATTATTCTTCAAACTTAATAATACCTCAGCTGGAGTTTCCAAATTATTATTAAACTTAATATCATGAACTGATTTTTTAAGATTTTTTGGTGGTTGGACAATAGTTGCATTCTCTTCATCAGTTGATGATGCATATGCATTGTAGTATTTATTTTCTTCATCTTGCAGTTTAAGATGACTTACGATTGGTTGAGTAACTCCATATACAGGAACTAACTCAAATTTAATATTTGGATTTGGCTTAATATTATTAAGTACAGTTAATCTATAAAATTTTATTTGTTCTATTTCTTCCTTTGCTCTTTGATATTCATTGATTAATTCCTTTTTCCATTGTGAAAGTTGTTTCATTATTTCCCGTGAACGTTTCTTATGCTGTAACATGACAGCAAATTCATAACTTGTATAAGATCTTAATGAATTGTCAGTGGGTAACGGTACACCATAGGAATTTTCTGGTACCCGATAAGGTGTTGAGTAGATTGGTATTACATGATTTGAAAATTCAGTTGTGTTGTATTCGTTGTTGTTTGTATATGTATGGTTGTAAGGGATGTATTTTGTTCCATTGTTAGCAAAAGTCATTATTTACATAAAACAAAATGAGTTTATTTATTTGGAAAGAAGGATACAATTGTCTCATTTTACTTTGTTTTCATCCAAAAGCATACAAAAGTATTATTTTCAATATGTCAATGTTTATATTATTTACAAGCGATGTATATAGAGTAAAACATACACATATATATGTATATGTATAAAGATATAAAAACTGATTTAAATCATTTAACTTTCTTAGCCTTTAATTTAATCGTTTCATCATTAAAGTAAATACCCTTACCCTTATATGGTTCAGGAGGTCTCATATTTCTTAATCTTGCAGCAAATAAATTTAATTTTTGTTTATCGGGACCATTTAAAACTAATAAAGTTTGAGATGGAGCTTCACAAACAATACTTTCAGGAATTGGTAAACCTTCAACATTACATCTACCAACTTTCATTTTAACCCAATCAAGGCCAGTTTTTGGGTCCTTTTCAAGCATAACTCTATAACCAGTACCTTTGAATCTTAAAGTTGAAGAATGCCCATCTGTGACACCAATAACTGCATTATTTATAAGTGAGCGATAAGTACCCCATAAAGCTTTTTGAATTTTATTGCTTGAATCATCAATTTGGATCTTTAAAGTATTTGGATTAGATGTATCAACATTCAAAAACTCGGGTATTTGTAAATTGATTTCACCCTTTGGACCTTTAATTGACAATAAGCTATTAAGAATGATTTTTTGTGTACCTTTTGGAATAACTTTTGGTATTAGCATTTGAACTTGTGACAGGTTAACATCTGGTGTAACAAAAACAGGAGAGGATCCAATATGGGAAAACACGGTCCTGGAAGTGGAAAAGAGTCTTCTTTGCATTTTCTAGTAGTTGTTTCTGGATTATCTGACAAGACAATTGTTCAAGTTTTATTCTAATTATTCAATCTTTTAAAATTTACGTTAAGTTTTCGACGAAAGTTGAAAAAAATAAAAAAATGCGAAAATAAGAAATTAATTTTCTCTTTACTTTTAACTTTTAATAAATTTTTCACTTCTATATAGGTTTTGTTATTTTTGTATCTCATTCCTCTATTCAGCTAAACAAGACAATATGGTTAGAAAACTTAAGTTTCATGAACAGAAGCTCTTAAAAAAAGTAGATTTATACAACTACAAACAAGATAACAACCACCGTGAAGCGGATATTGTTGCACGATATCAATTAACAAATAGAAATGATTATCATTCATATAATAAAATAGTGGGTAAATTAAAACAATTAACAAGAAAATTGGCATTGTTAGAAGCTAATGATCCATTTAGAGTTAAACACGAACAATTGTTACTAGAAAAATTATACGGATTAGGACTTTTAGCAACAACAAATAAAATTAGTTCAATTGAAAATAAAATTTCAGTTAGTAGTTTGTGTCGTAGAAGAGTTGGAGTAATGATGGTGAAATTCCATATGGCACAAAACGTTGCAGATGCTAATAAATTTATTAGACAAGGACATGTTAGAGTTGGTAATAAAGTTGTTACAGATCCAGCCTACTTAATTACACGTAATTTAGAAGATTACTTAACATGGGTTGATGATTCCAAGATCAAGAAAAACGTTATGACATTCAAGAACAAATGGGATGATTTTAGCGTGGATAATTGATTGTATAACTAATTAATTAAGTAGTTCTTTAAGCTTTTCATTGTTAACATCACTTGCTTTCTTTGACAGATTCGGAGGTAAAGGTAATTTAACATCAAGTAGTTTAAATTCCCTTCGAAGATGAACAGAAGCATATGAAATATCCGTGTAGCATTTGTCTATTATATTCTTAATTTCTTGTTCTTTATCAGTGTTGTCGGTGTTATTGCCATCATTATCTATACCAGTATGTGCATCATGTGTAGTTTCTAAAAGTTTTGAAAACCCTTCCAGAAAAGCGACCAACTTCTGTTCCGTGGACTGTATGGATTTAATTCTTTCTGCAACGTATTCAGAATCCATGTTGTGTAGCTGCTATCAACTACGGTACAAGTATCGTATAAACCTACGGTTTGATTTTCTGTAAAGAAAAACATGATTAAAGATCAGGAGGGTTTTGAGGTCACGTGTAGAAGACAAGGGCAGGGATTTTTTTTTGGAAGGCAGACGCAATTTTTTTTCAAGTTTTTCATTTTTCAACATGAATACCACCACTTTAGTAGTGGATTTCACCTCTTTTTTTCTTTGGATGGTTTGTTCTTTTTTTTCTCTTTTCATAAACTATCACAATGTCTGAAAACCAAGAAGTTTTAGTCCTTAGAGGTACCTTACAGGGTCACAACGGTTGGGTCACTTCCCTTTCCACCTGTCCAGCTAACCCAGATTTATTATTATCTGCTTCAAGAGATAAGACTTTAATTGTCTGGCAATTAACTAGAGACGAAAATCAATACGGTGTTGCAAAGAAGGCTCTTAGAGGTCATTCTCACATTGTTGAAGATTGTCAATTAACCCCAGATGGTAAATATGCTCTTTCCGGTTCTTGGGATAAGACTTTAAGATTATGGAAAATTGCAGATGGTGAATGTGTTACCAGATTCGATGGTCACACTGGTGATGTTATGTCCGTTTCTATCTCAAGTTCTGTTAGACAATTTGTCTCTGCTTCAAGAGATAAGACTGTTAAGGTCTGGAATGCTTTAGGTCACTGTGTTGAAACCTTAAAGTCCCACCAAGACTGGGTTTCTTCCGTTGAATGTTCCCCATCTAAGGAATCAATTGTTTTCTCTGCTGGTTGGGATAAGACTGTTAAGGTATGTTTTCTTTTATTTTTTTCTTTTATTTTTCCGTTATTTTGTTGTCAAATTGAATATTCCATATGATGTTATAAATAATATTTGCTACTTCAGACACTCTTTGAGTGAATGAGACATTAAATTATCACCAAGATCTCTGATGGTTTAACTTTTATTTCAATTGATATAAAATTACAGAATAAGTTGTCCTTTTTTTCTGAATGAAAATACTAACATTTATTAATATGCTTATTTTTTTTACTTTTTTTTTGTTTACAGACCTGGGATATGAATGAAAATAAATTGTTATCTGATTTTGTTGGTCACAACGGTTATGTTTCAAACATTACCATTTCTCCAGATGGATCCCTTTGTGCATCCGGTGGTAAGGATGGTTCAATCATCTTATGGGATTTATCAAACAATGAAGTCCTTTACACTTTAAATGCAGGTGATGAAATTAACGCTTTAGCTTTCTCTCCAAACAGATTCTGGTTAGCAGCTGCAACTTCTACTTCAATCAAGATTTTCAACTTACAAGATAGAGAATTATCTGATGAATTACAACCAGAAGTTGCTGAAGGTAAGACTCCAGAATGTGTCTCTTTAGCTTGGTCATCTGATGGTCAAAACTTATTCTCTGGTTACACTGATGATTTAATCAGAGTTTGGCAAGTTATGACTGCTTCCGCTTAAATTATTTAGTAGAAGTCTGTCGATATAATTTTTCCAACATAACATCAACTTTTAAATAGAAATACCCCATGGGGTATTCTTTATTTTTATAAACCTTTTTTTTAGCTTTTTTTTTCTTTTTTTTTTTTTAAAAAAGAATACGTAATATATTTCAAATCATTTATTGTTTTTTTAATAACTATTGTAAAATCACTAGAAAATATTATACAAAGGCAACCTCAAGTAAATGAAACTAAATTACCATGCATCAACTAAATATACTTATAATTTACTCACTTTCGTCAACATGATTTAAGATAATTTCATTAACTAATGTAATTGGATAAGCAGGTCCAAAACCGTGACATACTTCACCACCTCTTAAATTATTCATTATACCAGGTATATCTAAGGATAAATCATCGTTTAACTCACTAAATTCTACCAAATAATCCCAAACTGCACTAATGGTTAATACTTTTTCTTCATTATGTTTATATGATTCACCCAATTTATTTGCTTCAAGAACTGAACTGTTTTCTCGACCATGTTTTGCCCAATCAATGGTACCATCAATAAACTCACATTTGTTCGTATTTGGGAACTTGAAAGTTAGCACTTTATTGATACTAGTGTTGGTCGAATTTGTTAAATTGGTAGTATTATCCTCATCACCCATTATACTATCGAACGGACTTTTAGTAATAGAAATCTCATTGCAATTATCTCCAGATATGCTAACTTGTTTCTGTTGTTTCTGTAATAGTTGATTCTCCCTATCCAAGATCAAATTCTTTTGTTTTAAATCATTTAATTGTTTCTCTAACTTTTCACGCTCAACTTCTGCATCTTGTAACTTACCCGATAATTCCTTCAATTTACCTTCTTTACGTTCTCTAAACGCTCTTTGCGCAGCTCTATTTTGTGCTTTACGTCGTTGATATAGCTCTTCTTCTGATGGTTCATTAGTATCTGATGATTCAGAATTTGATATTGTTGTTGTCGATGTAGATTTTTTACTCTTTCTCTCATTGCTAGTTGTAGTTGGCGTTGTAGATGGTGTTGCGATTTTTGTTGTATATTCATTTAAATTAAATGGAAAATTGTTAAAAGTATTGTCATTATCATTATTAGCAGTTGAATATAAACAATCGTTATTAGTTGCGACGTCCGTGTTTAGATCCATAGCCATACTCATGTTAGGATTCATGTTCATTGCAGGCGTGAAGTTGCCCAAATCGGCATCCAAAGAAGCGGGATCCCCGATAGCCGGTTGTAAATAACCATTGAAATCTGCCTCCATAAGACTAGGAGAGCCCTCCTTGATGATGTGTCCAAAACCGTTGTTGTAGTTAGTGTAGTCCATGATCTAGGATGTTTGCTTTAGCACCAAGAACAAACTCTTTTGACAAGCTTGATTGTTTATTTATTCTACTTTTCTGTCTATCTTTTCATTCCAACTATAACAAAAAACTAGCCAAAATTCAAAACCCAAAATAAAAAATAAAAAATGTACAAAATGCGAAAAACGGGAATTTGAGGTTTGCGACCCACTAATCTGCATATCTGTATTACATAGATGTGTGGGTCCTGTTGATTTGTAGAGTGAATTCACGCTCACTCTCACTCTCGAGAGTTGTCTAACTAGTTGACATCTTTTGATCACTACTACAGTTATTTGCAATGTTTCCTTTGCTAAGAAGAACGTCTGCTGCACAAGCTATTCGTATATAGCGGTCGCTACAAAACCTCGCATACTTAAAGCACACGCAAAAAAGAAGTTGACAGAACGACCAGAGCATTTCACTTTGGTAAGGGTCAATTCAGATGAGGAACATGATAATACATGAGTAGTATAAAGTACGTTATTCGATGCATCTCCATGATTATACAAGTGTATAGGTATGAACCCCTTAATCGTCCATTCTAACGCTTGGATCCCATCGACTGGCACACCTGAGTTCGGGCGCGTCGATCGACTTTGGTTCGGATAAACGTCAGAGTGCCACAATAATTTTATTTGCTTAATTTAATCACGGTTTTACACCAAATACAAACTATGGTCAATAACTGAACCAAGAACATGGCAGAAATAGAGATGGACCCACTCAGAGATTTTGAAAAGGACATGACTGCACTTGCTGAGTCTATACAGCTTTATACCCCAAATACTTCTCTCGCATCAAGTATCATCCAAGATTCTGACAATATAGGATCGCAAATTGAAGAATTACAAAAACTAACTAAGTCTTATGCTAATTACGACACATCACAGCAGCAATTAGATTTAGAATTATCCGTCAGATTAAAGGATACTTTACATACATTGATTGAATGTAAACGAAGTTTGGATACCTTACCAAAACCTGATTTTTCAAAGCCAATAAATAACATTCAACCTAATGAAACCTTTAATCCAAATATTGAAGATACAAGGGCGATTTTGTCCTATGCATTAAAATTATCTAAATTTTCCAAAATTCCAAGGACATATGATGGGTTTTTATTACCAAATAACTTTATTTGGCCCGGTGATGATAATATGCGTAGAGGTAATTTAGCAATTGTTTCAATGATACCCGAAAAAATTATCAATACTGAAAACTATGGCAAAGATTACATTTTGCAAGATACATTTAATGATAAAATGGATATAGATAATGATAAAAATGAGACAACGGCAAATAACGTCGATGATGAATCGGATGATGAATTCTTACCACAACGATCCGCATCTATTGATAAAACTACTAAAACTGATTCAACATCTGTGATGACTGGGCTGGACTTATTAGATTCTGATGATGAGTGATTCTACTAGAATAGTAGTTGTCTGGTTGTTACAGAAACTTTTTATTTCATAGTTTGCTTTTGGTTTTGGTGTGTTATTATAATCAATTCTTTGCCTAGTAAAAAGTAAATCCCTTTACTTTAGTATCATGAAAGGATGTACATCATTGACACTAGATGAAGATACTGATAGTATTTTTTTCATTTGTTTTCTAAGAAAACGCAGTATGATTCATGTTGGCACAAAATTAAGCCGCTTTATACACAAGAAAATTTTTTGTAATTACCATCAAATCTCTTATTTATCCATTGATAGTATTTTTTTACCATTATATTAGTAAATAATGATGAAACTGACATTTTTAGGATCTAAATTGTTCTCTCTTAGTTTTAAGAAATTTAAAGAATTCTGAGCGAATTACACATGAATTTGATTATTATGTTGATCGTGGTTTCTCCAGGTTTTCACCAGTTTTGTTTTGTTTCGTTTTTTTTTGATTTTTCCCCATTGTTTGTCATTATTTGATATTTATAGAACATGACAGAAAGAAACACTTATTTGGATGTTAAACCTATAGCTGTCAGATATATTGGGCGAGCGCATTTAGCATGTTTGAGGTGCCGTTCTCAGAAAAGTAAATGTTCTGGTGATAAACCAGTATGTCAAAATTGTCTTGCTTCCAATAAAGAATGTATTTATCCACAGAGAGATAAAAAGGTCACAATATTAGAATCTCAAATGAACAAATTGAAAGATAGAATAAATTTTTTAGAAAAAAAGTTAGAGGAACAAAATTTGCTTCTCGATAATCAAGTTTCAATACATAAAAATCTGCGGGATCTCGACGATGAAGATGATTTAGTTGATGAAATTGGGGCTGTTACCATGAATTCTTCAAATCCCTCTTCAATAAAAAACAATTCAGCAACTGAAAAAAAACCAAGAAATCTTTCCACGTACATAGAAAATAAAATTATTGACAATGAAGCAATAAATCATAGTGACGACGAAGCAGTAATACCGTTTAATTCAAAGTGTTCAAACAGTACCTCAATTTATTTTGGTTCCTCTTCAGGACAAGTTTTTGATTCTGAACTAAAATCTCATCTTTTCGAAATAACTCAGCATAATGATAAATCCCTATCTCCTTACTCTTCACCACTATCTCAAAGACGTCATTTTTTTAAAGATCCCACCTTAGATTCCTCATTTTCTGGTATTGTCATGTTACCCGATAAAGCTTATGCATTAGAGTTAGTGGACAAAGTTATTAAATTTTTAGGTCATGAATATTATTTATTTGATGCAAATGATTTTTATAAACAAATTGATGAAGCATATGAAAAATTGAAAGATAAAAAACCTCTATGGATCTGTTATTTTTTAATAACGTTAGCAGTTGGTGAACAATATATAAACTATTCTCCTAATGATAAAATACCCGGAATGGGATTCTACATTGCTGCAATGAGGTTATATAAATCAAGTTATGAAGAGCCAACTTTAGAATTTGTTCAAACTTTACTTTTGATTGCCTTTTATTTACAAGGTTTGAATAGTGCAAATGCTGCATTCTCCTTTTACGGTTTAGCCATGAGATCTGCTTTAATTCAAGGATTACATAGGAATATGCCTCACATTTCAAATATTGAAAGAGAGAAAAGAAAGAGATTGTGGTGGACGGTTTTCATTATGGATAATATTTGGTGCTCAAATTTAGGCCATCCAACTCATGCACAAATTGAAGATGTTGATGTTGATTTTCCTGATGAAAATATGGTCAATTTGAACGATAATTTTAATATTGAATTAATGGGGTATAATGTGAAACTAGCAACAATTTTAGGGTCGGTCATGAAAAATGTTTATTCACCTAATAAAGGCTCAACATCAATTAAGGTTAAAAAAGTTTTAGAATGTGTGAAACAATTTGATAAATTACAAAATATTTTACCAAATAGAATTAAAAATAATCTGTTAATTTCAGATAATAGATCGACTGCAAATTTATATTTACGTTTAAATCAATACATTATTGTTACCACCAGACCTTTATTATTATCTTTATTCAAAGGTCATGTTCAACCAACAGACTCTATCAAAAAAGTTGTATCGAGGTGTGTTAATGCGTCCATTTTAAGTATTGATATATTGAATAACTTGAAAAATAATGATTGGTTATCAGCTTTCGGATTTTGGGATGCACAATTTTGTTTTTCTGCTTTGATTATTTTAACAATTTGCAGCTTTGCTGGTAATGTTTATTCTCAAACGGATGCAGGTAGACTCATTAATAAATATATGAAAGATGTGGGGAATTTTACTGCTTTAGATAACGAGCATAAATTAGTTGAATTAGATGAACTTTTATCAAAAATTCCAACATATGCATCAAATTTTGAAAGTAGTCCATCATATCAAGATCAATTAAGCAATGGTAGTAATAATGATCATAGTCACACTGAACATGAAAATGATAACTATCACACATCTTTGGAAGAAAATTACAAAAGACATGTAAATTATTCAAACACAGCCGCATCGTTGAGTTACGAAAGCTACAATAGTAATAGGAATATCAATAATAATACCAGTAATATCAGCAGCAATAACAATAATACCAACAACAATAATACCACCAACAATAATACGAATTATAAAGGTCAAGTCGTAAACTCATTTCAAAATAATCATGATTCTAAACAGCAGCTAAAAGGTGATAAAACTGCGCCCACCACAACACTTAGTCCTGATAATTTTATTTCTTTTTTGAATGAAATGGATACAACATATACCGATACAATTGGTGATTTTACATCATTCCGTAACAATGTGTCTCCGGATACATGGAATGAATTAACGAACAATTTACAATTCTGGGATCCTTCAAACAAGTAACTCGGAAAACTCGACTGAGTTCCCGAATGATATTTTTTTTTTAAATTTTTTTTAGCTTTTTTGATAAGGATGGGATAAGTTTTGAAATGAATACTGAAGCTTCGGAGATTTGTTCTATAATTTTCACCTATTTTTATGTATGATCGAACCACCTTGTAAAAAAATGAACTTGTTGCTATTTGTTTAGTCTATAAAAAGTACCATTAAATATTTCAATACTAAATTGAATATTGTGTACTAGTTTGCTATCAGTTCCAGAACAGAAAATATGACTAAAGACATTATTGTGATTGGAGCAGGTGTTATTGGTCTAACCAATGCATGGGTCCTTGCAGAAAATGGTTACGCTGTTAAAATAATTGCAAACAGATTTCCATCTAACTTTAATGATGAGATTGATTACACATCACCATGGGCGGGTGCACATTTTAGACCATTCCCAGCAACTAATGATGGTGATTTGAAAGATTTCCCATTAACCAGAAAATCATTTAGAATTTTTAAGAAAATTTCAAAAGATTTCCCAGAATCTTCTGTTACATTCATGAAAGGTGTTGATTATGTGGAAGCTAACGAAGAACTATACAAAAATTTAAGTCCAAGTTATGCAGATGGTTTGGAAAATTTTGAACTTATTCCAAAATCAAAATTACCTTTAAATGTTAAGTTTGGTGCAAAATATGATTCATGGTGTCTTAACTCACCAATCTATCTACAATTTTTAGAAAGAAGATTGAAAATGTTTTATAATGTTGAATTTATCACAAGTACTTTAATTTCATTAAAAGAAGTTTCACAGCTTTTTCCTAATTATAAAATTATCAATTGTTCGGGTATGGGTTTAAATTATATGGGTGGTTATGATCCAGATTGTTATACAGTGCGTGGACAAACACTGTTAGTTAGACCACCAAAGAAGTGCTCTTACAAAAATAAAACAATTACTTATAGACTTTTAGATGGTAAATTTTCTTTTGTTATTCCACGTCCATTTGATGGTGGTATCATTGTTGGTGGTACGAGACAAGCAGGTAATCTCAATTCCAAGCCTGACATGAATGATAAAGAGGAACTAATTAAGAATGCAATTCAAAGATTTCCAGATCTTGTTATTTATAAGAATGGTGAACCCACTTTAGATGTCAAAAAAATTAATGTAGGATTTAGACCAATGAGGAATGGTGGTGTTCGTTTGGATAAAGAAATTATTAATCGTGTTGAAATTATTCATTGCTACGGTTTTGGTAGCTCGGGATTTGAAATGAGTTGGGGTGCAGCCGAATTGGTTTTCAATCTTGTTAGTGGCGTTTCATCAAAGCTATAGTTTCTTTATATTACTTTTATAAGCTAATTTATCAAATAATCAATTTTTTATTGATGATTTTTTACTTTTTAACTAATTAATTTATTCATAATAGAAACAAGCTATAAAAGCAGATCTAATATTACGAATACTAATTAAACTATACAAAAATCTATTAAAGCCAATTTTGATTACGAGATTCACGAGATTCAAGTGAACTACAAAACAAACCCCTTTTTGATGTTTTTAAACCAGAACGAACAATACCTGACAAAAGATTAATACCTGCAACAACCCCATCAATTACAATAACACCGTGAGGTTGAACGGCATCTTCAACTGCTTCTTTCATATCAGTCATACCAGCACAACCTAAAAGGATTGCATCTGCATCCTTTTCAACAACTAGTTTAGTTGCAACATTTCTCATAATATCCAAAACTTCATCTCTTGGTTTTGTATGCAGTTCAGCAACTTTCAAACCAGTTGAAAGAAGACCAGCACAATTACCCTCCAAACCATAATTTCTAACCGCATCAGCATGTCTAATTGATGATCTATAAACAGTTGTAACAATACCAAATCTACCACCAATTATTCTCGCATTATAAATTGCCGCTTCCATTATGCCACAAGTTGGCATGTCAAACTCTTCACGAATACAATTAATTAATGGATGATCAGAGAAGCAAGCAATTAAGCAAGCATCTGCTTGCTTTATTAGTTCATAAGCATCTCTAATGACATCAGCAGATGAAATAACGCCATCTAAGTGACCTTCAACAGTTGTTGGTGAAGTTGGAGGTGCAGTATAACCATAAACAATTGCGTCGGCTGGTAAATGCTGTTCAACCATTTTGATACAATTAACAGTCATTAATTTGGTTGAATTTGGATTCAATAACAATAATTTTTGAGCTTTATATGGCTCAATAGAATCGACAAACTGTCCCTTTGCAAAAGGTAAAGATTCCAATTTTTTTGCATTTTCTGTGGTCATGATTTTAGGTGTAGTTTATCGTTCTGAAGTTTACAGCTATAAGGAAAAAAAGGCCCTAGATTTGTGATTAATATATATTGTTCATTGATAATTTTATCAATAGCACAAATATCTACGGTTACTCTTCGGGAAGCTTTAGAACGGCGCCGTAATGCATCTTTGCCATCGTGGTTTTCTTAACACCATCAAGAATAAAAATGGAAAAAAACATAAAGTGCTCTCCGGAGAAACAACTGACTTTCCCCGGATAAGGCGCATTTCCTAAAAGAGATTAAAAGCGTTATCAGTTTTTTTTCACTTTGGCAGTTGGACGGGGTGGCCTATTGTTTCGTAATTTGTTAAGTCTTTTGCACTAGTTGTTATCTTTGAAAGGTAAAAACCTTCTATTGGGAAACCTGACAATTGAATTTGGCTTTTGTGATTTAAGAAGATTATATAAAGGCTTAGTTATTCTTCTTTTTTCAGATACGGCATACGTTGAGAACTACCCTGATCTGATTTATTATTTATTTTCAACTAATAAGTATTCACATTATCACAAATTCAATGGGTTGGTTAGCTACTATTGATGAAAAAATTTCAATTAAAGATACTGCTGAAGTTAAAGAGTATGGTATCAGAAGTAATGAAGATTTAGATCCAACAAATGTTGAGAATAGAACTTGGAAAACATATAATTTCTTTTTAGTGTGGTTTCAATCTTCTTTGAGTGTTACTATTTGGAATTCTAATGCCGCCTTAATTAAAAATACTGGTATTGTTTATTGGAAAACAATGATTGGATCTGTTGTTGCAACTTTGATTGGTGGCCTTTTTATTATGTGGAATTCAAGAGGTGGTGCTGTCTATCATGTTGGGTATCCAGTGTTAATAAGATCAACATTTGGCGTTTGGGGTTACTATTTGTTTGTTATTATTAGAGGTTTTGTTGCAATTTTATGGTTTGCAGTGCAAACTTACTATGGTGGTTGCTTATTAGATGTTGTCTTAAGGTGTATCTTTGGCCATAAATGGTGGAATATAGAAAATCATATTTCAGCAGATCAGGGTGTTACTACTAGACTAATGGTAGCTTTTTTGCTTTTTTGGATTTGCCAATGGCCGGTTATGATCATTCATCCAACGAAAATTAGACATTTTTTTACATTTAAAGCATTAGTTTTACCTTGGGCTACTTTAGGTATTTTCATTTATTGTGTTGTTGCAGGTAAAGGACCTGGAAAATTTGATTTAAATATTAAACTTAAGACTGAACCTGCACAAGTTGGTTGGAGTTTTATGATGTGTATGAATTCCATTCTTGGTTCAATTTCTGCAATGATTATCAATCAACCTGATGTTGCAAGATACTCAAAAAAAACATCATCTCCGTTATTACCACAATTTATTGGTTTTATGTTGAGTAAAGTTGCTATTCAGTTGTTTGCCATGGTTGCAGTCGCTTCATATTATAGAGTTTCAGGTGTTGCATACTGGTCATTATGGGATTTACTTAATGGTATTTTGAATGAACATTGGACTGCAGGTGCAAGAACGGGTTGTTGTCTGGTCGCTGCTGCTTTCTGTATAGGTAACATGGGAACCAATTTATTTGGTAACGCATTACCATTTGCTGCAGATATGACAGGTTTATTTCCAAAATATATAAATATTAAGAGAGGTCAAATTTTGATGGCATGTATTTGCTGGGGTATTGTTCCATGGAAAATGTTAAAAAATGGAGCAACTTACCTTACATTCCTTGGTAGTTATACTTTATTTGTTGGACCAATTTTAGGCTGTATGATAGCTGATTATTATTTTGTAAGAAAAGGTAATTATCATACTCCATCATTCTATACAAGAAATCCAGATGGTGTTTACTATTTTTATAAAGGTGTCAATTGGTGGGGTTGTTTAGCTTGGTTATTTTCAATGGCTTTAGGTATTCCAGGTTTGGCAGCTGCAATTCACCCAACTAAATATCCAGCAGCTTGTTTGCACATGAATTATATTAGTTGGTTAATGTGTACTATTTCTGCAATAATTCTTTATACAATTTTTGGAAAACTTGCAAATCCACCAATCTATCCTGCTGGTCATGAAGATACTCCTACTACTTTTGAATACATGAAGGATAACAATGGATTTTTTGATGAAGATGAACCAATTAACGGTGTCGGGTCAAGTAACTACCAGATTTCAACAGTTTCTACAGGTTCTATTCAATATGAAACAAAAAATCAAGTAGTTACTGATACTATTTCATTGGATGATTTGGAAAATACATCTAAGGGCTGATTTTTGTACTGTATACTCTTCATCTTTTTTACTTTTAACTATTTTTTGTTTTTGTTTTTTTTATAAACTTTCTACTTAAATATAATATTACTTTCTTTCTATTTTTCATTTCAAAAAACTTCAAATCATAAATTTCGCCAAAATTGAACGAATACAAAGTTCTATACCAATATCCACTTTACTCAAAATTATCATTCCGGCGAGAAATGAAACGGCTAAAAAATGATATTTCATATTTTCGAAGTTTCAATTTTGCTGATTAGATAACGGGAAATCTCGAGAATTAAAAATTCCGGAAATCTTTCAAAACCGGGAAACCTCCTTTTTTCGCCGGACTAGCACTAGTGTCCTCTCCGAAATCAATTATATCAGTATAAAGAGTGATCTGAGAGTTATTATGTTGCTCACTGAATAATATATATTCAGGCTCTTTACTGTAGTTTGATTTTTACACGTCTAATATTTAATTTTTTGATCTGACAACTAACACACACAATCGATAATGTCACAAACTACTACGCAAACAGCAACAGCAACTGAAGTTGCAGCAACAGTGATTCCATCTTCCGACAGAGGTTATGCAATGCAAAAAAGAGGTGCTTCTAATATGGCTATGGGTAATGGGAATCCACATAAGATACCTACATTTGATGATCCTTATAAAAAGAGAGAGTGGATTTTAGAGCATATGGCAGGAGCGTTTAGAGTTTTTGGTAGAAAGGATTTTGCTGAAGGAACTGCTGGTCATATTTCAGTCAGAGATCCTGTTGATCCAGAAACATTTTGGATTAATCCATTAGGTGTTCATTTTTCAATGGTTTCTGCAGCAGACATGATTCATATTGATATTGATGGTAATATTATTGGTGGTAATATTTCAGGTACAATTAATGCAGCTGGTTTTGCAATTCATTCCGCTTTACATAAAGCTAGACCAAATATCCATGCCGCTTGTCACACACACTCTGTTTGGGGTAGAGCTTTCTCTTGTTATGGTAAACCATTAGAAATGTTAAACCAAGATTCGTGTTACTTCTATAAAAGTCATGCAGTTTATGCAGATTTTGGCGGTACTGCAGTTGAAAAGGAAGAAGGTGAACGTATTGCTAAATGTGTTGGTGATAATGGTCGTGCTTTAATTATGCAAAATCATGGTTTATTAACTGTTGGTGAAACTGTTGATGAAGCTGCTTATTTGTTCACGTTATTAGAAAGATCATGTAAAATTCAAATGATGGTTAATGCTGCTGAGAATGATGTTTATAAGAAGAATATTATTGGTGAAAGTGAAGCTGCTTACACTAATTTTATAAGTGCTGATCCAGAAAGTATGTATATGGCATTTCAACCGGAATACGTACTTGAAAAACGTAGAGATGATTCGTTTTTACAACATGCTTGAAAAAATATTGCTTTACACTCTGTAAACTATTATTTGATTGATTTATTTTTTAATTTATAAAGCTTTGTTTTAGTTTTTCAAAATAATTTTGCTTTTTTCGTTATTACTAAAATTTATATAATTTCAGATAAAAGATTCACTGATGGTTTTTGAACAATATCAATAACGTAAAAAAAATAAAGCAATTTTGTATGGCTTACTTTTCCTAACAAAAACACATCAATTACCTTAGTATTTTCAAACGCTTTGTTTGAGCTCATAAAATATTACGTGGTTTAATAAAAAATTGAATAAAGTTAAGGTCTATTAATTCTATATAAAAATTAATCAAAAAGTGGATTTAATGGTTGTGTTGGGCCTGCCAATACGCTACCCTTTCTTTTCAAATATGAACCAATCTTACCACCAATAACACCACCGTTATCTCTATCAAAACAAAGATTACCTCGTAAAATTGTATATCTTGGCCAATTACTAAACGACATACCTTCATAGGGTGAATAATCAATACTGTGATGTAGCATATCATTTGTTAAATCAAATTTTTCAAGTTTATTTTTCGGATACCAAATTGTTATATCAGCATCCATACCAACACCAATTGTACCCTTTGATTCACTTAAACCATAAAGTTTTGCAGGATTTGTTGAAGTTAATTCAACAAATTTTTGTGGAGTGATACGACCAGTTTCAACACCGTAACAAAATAATAATGGTAATCTGGTTTCAATACCTGGTAACCCGTTTGGAATAGTCTTAAAATGTGGAATACCATCAACTAAACCTTTCATCTTACCTAAGGGATGATCATACTTTGATGGTGCATGATCACTACTGAAAACTGTAATTGTACCATTGATTAAATGTTTCCAGACACCTTCAAGATCCTTTTTGGTTGGTCTTAAAGGAGGAGAACAAACGTATTTTGCACCTTGAAATTCATCATCGTGATTAGAATGGTTACAACAATCATGTTTTAAATTTTCACCTGTCAAGAACAGGTAATGAGGACAAGTTTCAGCAAATATTGGAAATAGATCATTCTGTGCCTTTTTGATATGGTCTAAAGCAGCCTCGCATGACATGTGGACTAAAAGCATCGGAACATCTACGGTTTTTGCTAATGCAATCGCACGATATGATGCTTCGTCTTCTGCAATTTTTGGTCTTGAAATAGTATGATAAAACGGGGCTGTTAAACTTTTTGATAAAAGTTTATTATTAATGAAATCAATAATATCAGAATTTTCTGCATGAACCATTGTTGTGATATTATTTTTCCTATTTGTTAAAAATATGTCCAAAAGTTGGTTATCAGTCAACTTCAATTTTGGATAAGTAGTGTATACTTTAACAGAAGAAATAGATTCCTTTTTACAAATCTCAGGCAAGGTTTTTTCTAACATTTCTTCCGTTGGTTGAGAAATAATTAAATGGAAACCATAATCACAATATGTACCACCGTTCTTCGCAGCTCTGCCGTGATAATCGTCAACAATTTTGAATAAATCATATTCAGTTTTAGGTTGAACTGCAAATGGAATCATTGTGGTTGTTCCACCGGCAATTGCAGATCTTGACCCAAACTCAAAATTATCACCCGCAGGTGCATTATCTTGATCAATATGAACATGGGAATCAACCCCGCCTGGCATAATATAACCACCCTCTGCATCTATTTCTTTCTTACCGGTAATTTTACTTGATGTAATTGTGTCAATGATACCATTTTTAATACCAATGAAAATATTAGGTAAAACGTCTGATGCTGTAACGACTAATCCGTTGTAAATAACTAAATCGTAAATCATTCAGTTATTGTAATGTAATCCTAACTAAAACTCAAGAATTATATGAGGTGGAGCTCAACATCTTAAATTCGTAAATAAATTCGTAAATAAATTAGGAAACCAAGCTTAATATATCAAAAAAGAAGAAGTACAGGCTGAAACGTTTGCCATTCCAGCTGACCATCCGAAAAATCGGTAAACTGAAATGAAATTTCCGGATTTTCTTTTTTCCAGCTTTTAGTTTTTATTACCCGTTTTGGGCTGATAAGAAATGAAAAAAAAAATGCTGGCATTTTGGTTGGCCGTGCTGAAAAGAGTCAGTTGCTTGTCTATTGAGTTGGGCTATATGCCGTCTTAACATGATTACTTACACAAAATAATGACATTAAACAAACTATAATTTGGATTTTAAATCAGAGTATTCTGCAATACATTCAAGCTCGACTTTGACTTTGGGGTTTGGGAAACCGACCACAATACAGGAACGGCCTGGTTGAGTAGTGAAATATTTTGCGTAGACTTTATTAACTTCTGCAGCATATGACGCATCAGCAACAAAAAGTAGAACCTTTAAGACTTTATCTAATGAAGAGTCACTTGCAAGCAAAACTCTTTCTAAGTTCTTAATTGCAAGTTCAGTTTGTTCAGCAACACTTTCTGGCATTTTACCGTTTGCATCAACACCTAAAGCACCAGATGTGAAAACGTGGCCATTACTTTTCACGGCTGGGGACAATAACTTGTTACCGCTTTGATTGATATCGTTCCAGCTAACTTTTTGAATCATTTTTTTTGGTTACAAGAAGAAATAGCCAAGAAAGAACTACGTCAAACAACGGGTGGAAACCAGAGTTACCAGGATCAAAAAGCCTGCCCGACACCACAGTCGAGACAATTCGGAAAAGCGAGAAAAGAAAAGGAAAAACCGGTATCAGAGAATGAACGTTGAGATTGGGGTTTTCCGCCGGCGAAGTCGACGGGCCTATCCGGTTGATAAAAGATTCCGTTTTGTCAGCAAGTCTGTGTGATATCGATGTTTTATAAATAACCGTTGGGTTCTTTATCTAGAGTGATGTCTGTACTGGATTTAGTTTCTTGTTTTGTACAACAGAAAAATATATAATGGTAGGTGTTAGAAAATTTAAGATTGCTGCAATTCAGGTTGGTCCGATTGCAAGAGCTGCCAAGAGAGAAGATACAGTTCAAAGACTTTGTGGTTTGCTGGAAAAAGCTGCAGATCAAGGTGCAAGACTTGCTGTTTTCCCAGAGTTAACCTTAACTACTTTTTTCCCAAAGTGGTTAATTGAATCACAAGAAGAAGTTGATTCTTATTTTGAAAAGGGTGATATTGCTAAAGGACCATGTAAACCATTATTTGAATTATCGAAGAAAAAAAGTATTGGTTTTTATCTAGGTTACGCAGAATTAACTGAAGATGGCCATCATTTCAATACAAGTATCTTGGTTGATAATGAAGGTAAGATTGTAAATAAATACAGAAAAGTCCATTTACCAGGTTTCACAGAACCCATTGAAGGTGTCCCATTCCAACAATTAGAAAAGAGATATTTTGAATATGGTGATTTAGGTTTCCAAGCTGTCAGAACCAATCCCGAATGGATTGATGCAACCGTTGGTATGCTTATATGTAATGATAGAAGATGGCCTGAAGCCTGGAGATCTTATGGTCTGCAAGGCATGGACCTAATGTTGGTTGGTTATAATTCTGTTGCCAATGCTGTTGGATTATTTGGAGACAAGGAAGATAAAACTTTAAGACAATATCATAGTGATTTATCTGTAAAGTCAAATGCTTACTTTAATTCATGTTATGCGGTTTCTGTTGGTAAATGTGGTAATGAAGAAGGTCAAAACTTACTTGCAGGTTCGATTATTGTTGATCCTACTGGAAGAACAGTTATTCAATCTGAAATTGAAGATGATGACGTTACGGTTAGTGAAATTGATCTTGATGAAACCATTATTGGTAAGCAAAAGATGTTTGATTTTGAAAGACATAGACGTCCTGAATGTTACACCCGTCTTGTTGAACAAAAGGGTTCAATTGCACTTCCACCTTATTCTGCGGGCAATTAAACGTTTATAAAATTCCATAGCTAATGTTATAGTTTACTAACTATTTATAAGGCCTCGAAGTTTTGTTAGAGCTGCATGCGTTATAAACTGAATATATTAGTAAGACCTACAAATAAAACTTTAACCTATTTCTTTCCAAGATTTTGAGCAAGTAATGCAATATCATCTTCCAACGTCTTTAGTGCCGATTTCATACGATTTATTTCTTCGTCAGTAATTTGTTTAGGTTCTTTACCTTGTAAAGTTTCGTTTTTCCATTCATCAAATTCTTTGGATAGTTTTACTAAATCATTTTCAAAGTTGTCAAATTCAAGAACTTGCGACTCTTGTAATTCATCTTGGTTATCAAATTCGGGCAATTCTGCAGTTTTGTTTCCTGTTGCATTCTTCATAACTTCTAAGAGATCAGTTGTTGAGTCAAACTGGTCTTTTAATGTCGCTAATTTAATAGCAATCGGAACATTAGATACATCTTCCCCTTCAGTTTGTTTAATTTCTTCATTATTTAGATGATATTTTTTGATAAATTTACTGAGTGGTTTACCAAATGGCCCGCTAAATAAAAATATAGTTGCAAAGCATCCAACATGAATCCAAAAAAAAACTGACTTCCAAACTAGGATTGAGTTATTAAAATCTAAAATTAAAAATGGTAGCACTGCATAACCAAATGTCAATTGTGTTAAAACCCATGAAAAAATATCATAATAAATTTTAAATTTAGAAACATTTGAATTATCCTTCGATGCAAAAATCGGTCTAAAATTTCTTCTGAAAATTTTACCAACACTTTGCATGAATGCTCCAAGAATAAATGTTAAATAATAACCTGGTAAAGTACCGTGCCAAAAAGCTGAAGTTGCAAAAGTTATAATTGTTGGGATAATTCCGACTTTTAATTTATTTGTCTTTTTATCTCTTGTACAAGTTCTTAAATAAATAAAATTTTTTAACCATTTATTGGTATTCATATTCCAAGCTTCAAGACAATCATGAACATTTTGACCAAATTCAAAGGCAAACGGATCAATATTTTGAACTCTATTCCAGTATAATTTATCTTTTACTACATCATAACCATTATAACCTAAACCAACAACAATACATGAACCCTCACTGATCAGCCACACTGCATAATATTTTAATCTTGCAACAAAACCGAAAAGCCAAATGTAAAATATTTTGTAAATAAATGATTTACTAGTAAATTTTGTTGATAAAACATCTTCCAAAGTAAATTTTGGCGTTAAATAAGCAAACAACCCAATCCACATTACACCTTGTAAAACTTTCTTTAAAGCGACTCTACCACTTTTAGGAATTTTACGTTTTGTTCTTTTTCCAGGCTTTTTGGAATCTGGAACATCACTAAACAAATCAGTTAAAATAAATTTTTCATAATCTGCATAATCAAATGATGGACCAGTGATAAGTGAAGCATAAAAAAAGACATAACCCAAATAAGAAATTAAACTTGGATGGTGGAGAATTGCTCTACTCTTTTGGTAAACATTTAAATTATTTTCAAACTTTTCTTTATTCTTTTTAAATAATTGACCATCCCAATAAGACCAGCCAAATGCACTTAACTTCATGACCATAACCATTTGTGCACCAGTAAAGTCAATTTCACCAGGATTTAAATCCTTAATATGAAATTGTTGATAAATATGATTATAGCATAAAACACCCATTAAAACAATAAGGTTAATCCATGGCATAAATCTTGACTTATAATATTTAGTTAAAAAATAAGTGAATAATGCATTACCTAAAATAACAAAAAATCCTTGATAAATTTCCAAAATGAAAAAGATATACACTGCACTGGCACCAATAATATAGAAATTCTTTAATCCATAATTCGAATCGGGTAATCTTTTGAAAATAGCACTAATAGGAAAGGAAAGAAACAAACACATCAATGTCTTAATGGATGCAGAATCCATGCCAGATGCGGCACATAGATACACAATTGCTTTACTAAATGGATTGCAAAGCATGTTGTTATTTATTGAAATGGAAACAGACCCATCCGAAAGTTAAAACGAAAACTCAAATAAGTTGTGAATCTTCAACATGTGTCAATGGGGTTTGATTCGCTGAAAGTTTTTTTTTCAGTTGAGTTTCGTGTTGCCTGTTATTAAGCTTATTACTTATTATCCTCCTGTTGTTTAAGTAAACAATGATGAGATATCAAATCATTAGAAGACCCTTTTTTAATCGCAGTTATCAAGTTTTCCAATCAAGATCGGTTTTTAACCTTTCAAAAATTGCCAAAACGCTGAAGTCTTCAGATCATGAATCTTCAACATCACAAAAATACACAATCAAGAAAAAATTCCCACATTCCCAATCATTGATTTATCAACTGATATCAAGAGTAGATTTATATCATGAATTTATACCGTACTGTACATCGTCCTTTATAACAAGTCGAGATCTAGAAACTAACCAACCAACCATTGCAGGTTTAAGAGTTGGATTTCAATCCTTCGATGAAGAATTTACATGTAACTTAGAATGTGAAAAACCTAAGCTAGTTATTGCAAAGTCAATAACGCATTCATTGTTTTACTTCCTTAAAACAGAATGGGAAATTATACCTGACACTGTGAACCACAAACATTGTATTGCAATATTAAATCTGAAATATGAGTTTAAAAGTCAATTGTATAATCAAGTTAGTTCATTATTTGCAAAAAAAGTTGCAAACTTGATGACAAAAGCATTTGAAAAAAGAGCTTATGAAGTTACAAATGATGATAAAAAACTTGAAGGATACAAAGAATAAAAAAAAAGATTAATTTTCAAAAAATTCAATTGCTGATATAGAAATTCTATTTGCGGCTTCAATTAAAATATCATGACTATCCACAAAACAAATTGCAGTACGTAAGAAATTTGACCTTGATAATGAAAAGTTCTCATCAACTGCCATACTTCTACCCAGAACACTCAGAACACCAATTTCAGAACTTTTGACATAATATTTGTCCATCAATTCTTTATAATTTTTCCCATTAAACAGTTTGTGTTTGTCGATGCTAATAACAATTGAAACAAACATACCGCAATCTGGATCAATTGGTTTTAAATAACCCTTCTTATACGCTTCTGAATTAAATAAAGTTGAAATGAATGCATTTTTTCTCTTTAAATATTCATTTCTTACTTGTGTAATCCAATGGATCCAACCTTCAACTCCACCTAATTTTATAATTGTATTGTTGAGATAAATTTGTGATAAACCAGAAGGAGATCTTGAAAAAATCTCGGAAGATGCACTGAAATGTGGAATAAAAGCCTTATGACAAACAACATAACCTAGTCTCATACCCGGACCATAAACTTTTGAAAATGTTTCAACTCTAATAACCCTACCTGAGGTATCCAAAGTCATATATGAAGGATTCAATGAATTGATAAATTCATCATTTGTTAAATTATAGTTTATAGTAAGATCATCATATTTATTAAAATTCAAATAAGAGTAAGGTTCATCTTCAATGATTATGAAATCATGAACTTCAGCTAACTGATAAATTTTTCTTTTTTGATCCAAAGTTTGAGCTAGGCCTAAGGGGTTGTGACCATTGGGAATTGTATAAAGTGCCTTTGGTTTTGATAAATTTGGTTTCAAAGTTGACCAATTTTCTAATAGATCTTTTAAGTAATCATAATAATCAAAACTTCCATCCTTGAATAAATTATCTAGGTTAATTGGAACTGGTATACCACCTTTTTCAAACAAGTTTTTCAAAATTGGGGTAAAAGTGAATTCCTCAAATAAAACAGTATCACCAGGATTTACTAAAATATCAAAGGATTTATGAATACCATCTGCCCCACCTAAAGTACAGGCAACATCCCAATCATCATAGGTAGGTCTAACAACTCTTTTAACAAATGTTCTAATTTGATCCCGCAATTCATCAAACCCAATTTGACTTGAATATTGTAATGCATTTCTTAAATCTAATTTATTATCAACTTTAATATCATCATTTTTATCAATGATATTAAAGTTTTTATCACCCTTTTCAAATGGAGCACTTCTTAATTCAATTTCTGATGATGTTACTGGGAAAAATTGGTAATTTGGACAACCACCGACTAAAAAGATAGGAGCGGAGTGTGGATTTTCTACAGTTGGGGCATCATCCCAAAAGTGAGTGAACTTTCTAGCCTTTGCTTTCTCTGATAAATATTTTGTGACTTCTGACATGCTGATTGATTAGTAAAACTATTCATCATTCCGAATAAAGGAAAGGAAGTGTCTGTAGAAGAGGACAACTGTTTATTTATCAACGAAATACACAGTTTGTAATCAAACAAAGAAAAAGTCGTTTTTTTGAAAAACACCTGTTTTACTTCTATTAATTTGACACGTATGCCATACTTTACCCTTTATACTTCTTTGTGGCTCCCCTCCGGACCATATCCACAATGTCACACCATTCAACTGATCTACCAGCACCCGGTGCAGCAGAGGCCAACGCATTCTTTCCATCTCCTTATTTGTTGACTCTTTAGACTTCAAAGCAGACAGACTATCATGGCGCCGTCTAACCAGAACCATACAAAGGCAACAAAAAGATTCTAGCAATCCTTACAGGAGAAAGATAAATTGAAATGAAACATATAATATTTTATTGTGTCATGGACCTACTTTTTTTGTTGCTTCGGGTGTCAGTGAAAAACCAGAAGGTTTTCCATTCAAAGGTTCTAAAATGTGCATTTTTTCAGCTTACTTAGATACCGATGCAAGTCAAGAAGTCAGTTATATGCCACGTTTATTAAAATGGCTAGTTGGAAAAAAATTACAAGTTAAGGTGTTGGAATCGTTAATAAAGATATAGCTGTGAAGGGTGCTGAAACTTTACTTTCTGATCCAAAGTTTCAATGAAGGGGTGTTTTTGTGTAATACGACTTTATAGTTGTTCAATGAATTTATGAATGTTAAAAATTGATTTCTTTTTGTCAAAATGACGTAAGAAATTCCCCCAATTCGGAAAGCGGAAATCTCCGCTATCAAAATTCTTTGAATTGGTAGATTTTTTTTCAACTTATCACATGAATCTGGAACATAGATTAAGTTTTAAAGTGCATCCTGTTTGTTTGGATACCAAAATTACATTGATTCAAACTGTGTTACCTTTTAGCCATGTCTGGAAAGGGCCGATATAATTTTAAATTGGTAAACATACCTAATCAACAAAATGAACTAAATATACTAGAACTGAAAACACAAGCACCAACTAACTCAATACATCAAGAACTTGCTCATAATACCGATGAAATCATATCAACTGATATAGAAAGTGGAACAGGAAAATTTGAACTAAACAAACTAGATTCTATTAGAAATGGTAGATTATATAAAAGGAGAAAATCTGGTGGTAAACATCAAATGTCAGCATGTTGTTCATGTAAAAAGAAAAGAAAGAAATGTGATGGTAAGTATCCTGTCTGTTCAGCTTGTGAAAAATTGGGTATTGCTTGTACGATGATTTACATTCCAACCAATAAAGAAATTGAAAGAAGTTATTTAGAAGAATTAGAGAATACGGTTAAACAGTTGAAAAAAAAATTACAAAATGTTGATCGTTCATCAGCTTCCAATCCAAATTCAATATCGAAACTACTAAATTCATCTGAAAGTATTGAACGTGCTTTACCAATATCTTCGTTTGAACAAGATTTAAGTTGTTTAACAAATTACCCACCAACTTTAAATAAAAATAGAGATTTTGCTCAAGAAGTTGGATTTATTAGCTTAAGCGCAGCGGGTGATCCTTATTATATTGGTGAAACATCAGCTTACTCGATTGCTAAAGTTATAAGTTCTTCGATTAACTGCTTTCCTTCCTTACAAAATAGTTCAAACAAAATTACCACTAATGACAGAATTTCAACTTTTGAATTGCCATTTAGATTCCCAGATTTAGAAACTGCAAATGAATTATTTAATTGTTATAAAAAATCAGTTCAATGCCAATATCCTTTCTTAGATTGGACATTTGCTGAAAAATGTTTTGATTTAATTATCAAACAGAAAGGTAAAGATGATATTGCTAATTTTTTCATTTTTATGATGTTTGCAATTGCATCACAAATCCAAGATTCTTCAAATAATAATTGGTCTTCAAGCTATACCAAATCTTATTATACAAAAGCATTTGAAACTGCAAATTCGGTTTTAGATTTTATTAATCTACATACAATACAAGCATTTTTATTATTGGCGGTCTTTTCACAAAAAATGCCAGATGGGGTTTCCGGTTGGCAATCAATTGGTTTAGCAATACGAACCTCTGTCGTTTTGGGTTTACATAGAAAGGGTTATCAAAAGAAAAATGAACCAATTTCAACTGAACAAAAATGTTTACAAGATTTGAAATCAAGAATTTTTTGGTCTGCTTATGGAATTGAAAGAATTAACGGGTTAGTTTTAGGTCGACCATTTAGCATTTCCGATATTGATATTGATGCACCATTTCCATTAGAAACTAATGAAACAAGAGTTGCATGTCATGTTGTAAAATTAAGAAGAATTCAGTCAAATATTTATACTTTTATCTATAAACCTTTTCATTTACTTGAAAAACCTGAAGATATTGATGCAACAAGGGTTGAAATTTTACTTGAATTAAATCTTTGGATGGAAACTTTCCCATACAAGGATAATGCAGTTTCAACATTTGAAACAAATAACTGGTCATTAATATCTTATCATAATTCAATTTTATTATTGCTTAGACCAGTCATTTTGGAAATTTCGAAATTGAAGGAAAAATCGCCTAAAAGATTTTTGGAATGGTTTAAAGTTTTTACTGAAAGTTCATCAGCAATTTGTATTAATTATAAAAATATGCATTTGAAAAAACGGTTAAGTTACACATGGTTAGCAATGCATTGTTGTTTCGTTGCAGGAATTTCATTTTTATATTGTATTTGGCTTGATTGTTCATTGAAAGTTTTAAAATGGAAGAGACAGAGCCTAGTTTATGAAACTATAAGCGCATGCCAAACAATTCTTTACATTTTTGCAGAAAGATGGACATCAGCTGCAAGATTTAGAGATTCTTTTGAAAGATTATCGAATATTGTTAAATCATATATTGATTCATTTTCAGGAAACGGTGTAGCAAATTTTAATATCGATGAAGCAATTACGTCTGGAGTTTTTGTTGACGGCAGTATTGAAATTGATTCATATCTGACAGGTAAACAATTCAAAGATAAATTTACACATAGAGATTCTGTAACTGGTGGTGATACTGATGGAATCTCATTCACACCATCAAATATTGATCTCAATCATTGCGGTTTGGACGATGATATAAATTCATTATGGGAATTTTTAGACAATACTGGGGATAAATATTTAAGAGATTTATTTAATGAAATGGAAGATAGTATGAGTATTTTTAAATAACTATTATTACTGTAAATAAAATTATATAATTTAGCTGGCTAAATATATAAGTTACTATTAATAGTTATTATTTTATTTCTTTGTCACTTCTTAATCTTTTTCTCAAACCCTTTTCTTTATTCAAATCTTCCGGAACTGTTCTACAATATAAACCAGAATAAAACCAATCTACCATTGTAACACCGTCAAATACAGGAAGTTGAACCTTTTTTTGAATTGCTTTAGCATAAGGTGGCATCTGTGTACATTCCAAAACAAAAGCACCAATGTCCGAATGTTTTTCAACTAATTCTGCCGCTAAAGTAACTAATTCATCTTCTAACTCTTCTTTAATATAAGCATCACCTTCAACAATGATTCTCTGTAAACTACCACCAGGTTTGCATCCAGTGATAACCAACCTTTTCATCATTTCATCAGTAATACCGACACCTTTAAAATGTGTTTCACATAAAGTTTTTGGATCAAACGTTAAAACCGCTACTTTTTTCTTTGATGAAATAATTGATAAAACATATGGGATTTGTAATAAACTACTCGTTGCAATTGGAATATCAATTTTGGATGCAAGTCTTGATTGAACTTGAGCTAAAAATCCACATGACGTAATGATACCAATGCAACCTTGATTTTGTAAATAAATACATGCATCAACATACATTTGTAAATAATCATCAGAAAATGGTTCAGGTTGAACAACGTTCCAAAGTGTTGCCTCTTTTACTTCCCTTTTAATGACTGGGAATTTATAACTTGATGATTCAATAACATCTCCAGGGGGTCTATGAATGTCATCTGTATAATCGAGGCATAATGCACCTAGTGGTGGTAATGATTTTCCTTCTTCATAAAAAGACATGGTTGCTTGGTTATTACACTATTCTCTTTTGTAGCTTTTCTTTTTACAAAAAGCGGAACTTTTATGTATTTTTCTAGATTAAACCAGATGAATATGTTAGACCAATATAACCTCTTATCTTATCGGGGTGCATGTCAAAAATTCCGACAAGGAACAAAACTTTCCTAATTAGGCCGGCTTGAAGTTTGCAAGAAAGCGGAACTTTGTATTCAAAAAAAGCTCAAAATTCGTAAAAAATTCAATGTTCCAACTATCTCCTACTAATCCATTTTTGTTATTGTACTAATTTAATTGCCGAAACCACAGTATGTGCATGTAGTATATACATAGTTTTCAAACAAAGAAAAAAAAGTGTGGAAAGTCGGAAATTGGAAACTCAGATTCGCAAAATTCAAATTGCCGGAGATTTGTCATCAGGCGGAAGGCGGATTTTTCTTTAAATAGAGACAATTCTCTGATTTGAGTGGGGGGGTTATTTATTTTTTATGTTAAAAACTATACAATCTTACAGTTAATCATGACTTTTAAATTGCCAAAGAATGAATTAGGTATTCCAGAACTAGGTATTGGTTCAGGTACTTATTATTTTAAAAGAAGTGCTGATTTACCAGCCAACGAACATTTGGTTTCCATATTTGCAACTGCAGTCAAAGAAGGTCTTGTCCATTTAGATTCCGCTGAATGTTATGGAAATGATATTGAATTGAAGGAAGCTTTAACACAAATTTTGGATTCAGGCATTAAACGTCAAGATTTTTTTATTACTGACAAATACTATTCAGGTGATAGTTCTTATACTACACACTCTGCTTATTTAAATCCTTATGATAGATTAAAGAAACTAACAGCAGAATTGGATACACCATATGTTGATCTATATTTATTGCATGCACCATTCATTAAAAAGGGAGTTCATGGTTTTGATTTAAAGGAAGCTTGGAAGTTCATGCAACAAGCAAAAGATGAAGGTTTAGCAAAAATTATTGGTGTTTCCAATTTTGCAGTGGAAGATATTAAAGAAATTTGGAATACAACTGAGCAAAATCCTCAAGTTAATCAAATTGAATTCAATGCATTCTTACAAAATCAAACTCCTGGTATTTATGATTATTGTAAATCGAATAATATCGTCCTTGAGGCTTATTCTCCTTTTGCACCAGTGACAAATGGTGATTTGACACAGGGTGCAGGTCTAAAATTTGCTGAATATTTGAAAACCTTATCTGAAAAGTATGATAAATCTTTTATGACAATTCTTTTCAGATGGGTTATTCAAAGAGGTGTTATTCCAATCACTACCACTTCAAAAGTTGAACGTTTTGCTGAGATGAAGGAAATTTTTGGATGGGAACTTGAAATCGCTGAAGTTGATGAAATCTCCAGACTTGGCTCTGAATACAAACCTGTTTTACGTAAATACTGGAAACCAGAATTTGGTAAATATGATGCTGAATTGTGATTAATGTATAGTTTTTTGTAAAGTATTTACTTAGGATGAGTTTTAATAACAAAATGCGCACACCTTACACGGAATTAGTAACTTCCTACACCTTCCACATAAATAACACTTTTTACACTACATTGAACATTTCAAAAGATAAATGTGATTGGTCAATATATGTTAAAATATCATTTTTAAAAAATATGCGACTTTAATTACTCAGTTTGATATGTTTTGATACAGATAATAACATCAAAAATCAGCTTGTGAGTAATTCAGAAAATTGGGAAAGTAATAGTCGGCTTTAAAATCAAACCGGTTTTTTTAGATTTGAACATTATGTTCGAACATTATGACCACTATGTTTTCATCCTTATCGTGTTTGCCTAATTAAGAAAAAGCGAGATTCTTAATTGGGAGTCGGCGTATCTTTCCGATTGCTCGAAATGAAAAAAAACCACAAAAAAATCGTGTTTTTGCCAATACTATGTATAAAAAGAATACAAATTCCATCACAGCGTTGTTTAACAAATTAATGCAAATGTGATAAATAAACAACAAGGAAAATGTCTACTCCTAAAATTTTATTAGTTGGTACTGGTGGTGTTGGTACCATTGTCGCATATGGTTTAATTTATAACAAAAAAGCTTCTGTTTCTGTTGTTGTTCGAAGTGATTACACTAAAGTGAAAGAATCTGGTTGGTCCATTAATTCTGTGGATTATGGTAAAGTAGAAGGTTGGAAACCTCATAATATTTATTCCAGTGTTGAAGAAGCTTCAAAGGATACAATTTATGATTATGTTATCATAACGACAAAAAACTTACCAGATGTTATTAAACCAGTCGATGTTGTTTCATCTGCAATTACTCCAGAAAAGACTACAATTGTTTTGATTCAGAATGGTTTTGATCTTGGTCGTCCATTCATTGCAAAATATCCAAAAAATTATTGTTTATCAGGTGTTTCTCATATTGGGTCTCATAATCATAATGGTGTTATCACTCAAACTCAAAACGATAAATGTTTAATTAGTTATTTTGACAATCCAAATTTATCAAAGGATGATCAAGAAGCAAAGGCAAAAGCGTTTGTTGATCTTTATAGTAATGATAAAAATACAATTTCATATTTTGCAGATGTTAAATGGTACAGATATAGAAAACTTGTTTACAATGCAACACTTAATACAGCATGTGCTTTAACTAGGATTGATACTGGTAGATTAGCAATGGCGGGTACACTTGAAGCTGTTTCAATTCCTGCAATGCGTGAAGTTATTAAAGTTGCTAAGGCAGATGGTGTTGAATTGCCTGAAGATGTTATCAACACTGTAGTTCATTCCGATGATGGTGACTGGTTTAAACCATCGATGTTAGTCGATGTTCAAAAGGGAAACCCAATTGAGTTGGAAGTTATTTTGGGTAACTTATTAGTTGTTGCAAAAGAACTTGAAGTTGAAACCCCGGTGTTGGACATTTTATATGGTTTATTAAAGGCATTACAATTTAAATTGAAGGAAGAAAAAGGACTTATTTCAGTTCCTGAAGAAAGACCTCCAAATGATAAAATTTATAAATAATTTTGTATAATTTCATATAAGAAATCTTATTCTAATTGTACAATGTATTTCCGGGGAAACCTGGTTTTCGACCTAATTTCATACTAGCAACTTAAAACAAATTTGATACAGTACCAACTTAATACATTATATTGGTTTGGTAAAACCTTAGTTAGTTTAAAAATAAATTTTAATGAAGATTTCTGTAACTAAATAGTCAAAGCTAAATTAGTGTTTATATAGTTAAATTATACTAGATTCTACAATTTTGGTGGTTCGTGAATCCACCATTCTTTTGGTGTTGCCATAATTGTATCGCTTAAGTTTCTTGGATCTTCTTTACCGGCATTAATCATGTTTAACTTTTCTCTCTGTTTTTCCCAAGAAAACAAATTCTTAAATAATGGCTCAGCTTTATCATTCATAATATCAACCGCATAATCACCGACACTTCCAAGCATCATAAAACAATGGCCAGAATCACCACCCATAACAAAAACTGATTTATCTTCATAATATGGACAATATGAAATCAAATAGTCATTGTCTTCACTATCTGAATACCAACACAATCTAGTTGCAGTGATTTTTTTAACTTCTGGAATATTTTCTTTAATGAACTTTTTGATTTGTTTTAATGCAAATAATGGAATATTTGATTCTGTTTCACCTGGACTCCACTTGGTTTTAACTCTTGAATTAAGACCATTTTCTGGGTTGATCCATTTCAAACCACGGTATCCAATCTTGAGATAACCATTGGTACAAGGAAAACCATATAAACCACCAATTGCACCGTCTCTAACCTTATATGTCCAAGTTGGAAATTTTTCTTTACTGTACTTTTCTTGCACGGCTTTATCATCAATTTTTATCAGACAGACAGAACCACCTGTAGCTTCAAGTTTTTCACCAACTTCAGGAATAATCTCTGCATCCCATGGACCACCACAAACGACTAAATGATCACAAAAGTGAAGTTTTTCATCTAGTGTTCTAATTCCAATACATTTCTTACCATTAGTTACTTTATTATATTGGAGTAATAATTCTTTGAAGCAACCTTCGTTACCAAAATAAGTTGTTAACTTACCTTTACCAGCACGTAAACATTTTTGTAAAACCCATCTACAAGATTTATCTGCTAATGACATACCCCCGGTGGTATCTAAAAGACCTTGTAAATGTTTACCCCTTTTCTTCATTTGAAATGGATCAACTGAACATGGATCCAAACCTTTTGCAACGGCTTGTTCTTTTGCATCCTCATCAGAAACACAAACTGAATTTTCTGGCATATTTTTTAATGTTAATTTTTCAAATTCTGGAAGCTCAACTTTGTCAGTTAAATGAATGTTACCAGTATTTAAATAAATTGGTTCACCACCTTCCCATTTTTCTTTCTTGATTTCTGCATTCCACTCTAAGTATTTTTCCAAACTTTTAATTGCCATTTCTTGATAATGAACCTCAGAGCCATACGAAGAACGAAAAATTTTATTCATATCAGATGATGGACTATCACAACCATCAAAGTAACTATATTTTTGTGTCAAATAATCTCTCTTATCAAATAATTTTACATTAGTATAACCATTTTCAAGTAATGATAATGTGGTTGATAGGCCCATAACACCTGCACCTAAAACAATGATTTTGCTATCTTTCTCCATTATTATATTTTGTTTATTAAATCTTGTTTAAATTCAAACAAAATTTACTGTTTCAATATATCAAATAATAAGTGATAGATTTCTTGTTGAATAAATACACCAAGATTTCTGTCATCATTGATATTGTAATAATCCAGATTGCCTGACAACGGAAATTTTGCATTTTCCTGATTTGGCAAATCGCGGATATCTTTCCGATTTCATTTTTCTTTTGAATCAGCCGTTGAGCCTTATCTTTATCGATAAGAAAAATCGATAAGAATTGTCTCAAGGATCAACTACATAGTAATTGTAGAATTGTCTTATTAAAAACTTTCAGCAATCAGAAGCTTTTAAAAATCGTTGGATAATAAAAAACATTCTATTGAACAACGGTTGTTATGTTATAAAGATTAATTTTTAAATTGATAGTTTTAATTACTACAGAGAACTTAGCCAAACAGTTGTTAAAGGTGCAGATTTTTAAAATTCATTAAACGATTTCCAGCAAACGCATTTTATTGTTTTGTAGTACAATGATTTGGTAAAATAGCTTTTAGCTTTTGTACAAAATTTGTCTTTTATTGCATGATATACCTTGAAATAATTTAGGAATTGCAGACTATGAAACAATTATAATAAAGCCACTAATGTATACATCAATAATTTCTTCAAGTCATGCGATGCGTTCTTTGTAAGAATTAATTTCACCATTGAAGGTAATTTGCTATTTTTTTATGGTTTAACATTTTTCACGGTGACTTCTTTTTTGAAAATTTACTAAACTTAAAATAAAATACTAACAACTAAACAAAAGTAATACAAAACTATAAAGAATATCTAAACTCTGGGTTTTCTTTGTCGGTTAAATCAGCAAATGCAAGATTGTCCGGAACAACATATTTATCACCCAACTCAGCAACTAACTTGTCCTTTTGTTTATTTCTCCAAATGTAAAGGAAATATAAGAAAACAATAATGCATGTACCAGCAGCAAATGAGACTAGCATTGCTGCCTTTGCACCGGAATAACCTGGAGCTTGCTTGGGGTTAAAAGTTTGTGGTCCAATAATATTACCAGTACAATAACCAACTAAAAAGAACATATTCATAACAATTTTTTTTGTATTACCAGCAACATTTGACGATAATACTGAACACATCCCAGCAGAAACGGCAGTTGCAATATAAAATGTTAAATAACCAGTTAATTTTGAACCTTTATGATCTGTAAAGTTAAGTAAACACATACCAATAACAACAATCGTATTAACAATTGCGCAAGAGATTAATCTTCGGTTTTTGAAAACATAGTAATTAACTAATGCAATAAGTGGCGGGAAAACAATATCAATACCACCCCCTGGCATATTCATAAGTAATGCGTTAGCAGTTGAAAATCCAAAATCATTCTTTAATAACATTGAACCAAAATTTGTAAAGCCACCGTTTGGAATAGCATACGAAATACCATAAAAGAAAAACGCATAAGTACATGGATCTAAAATAGCTTCTTTACATTGATGCCATTTGAATTTTTGATTACCAAAACCTTGTTGATTTTCCTTAGCTCTTTCAACAACATATAACTTATCTTTTTTATTTAAAAACCACGCTTTTGTTGGAACATCGGGAACATGAACTAAACTAAGAACACCTAAGAAAATTGTAATGCAACCGGTAATAATGTAAACACATTTCCATGATGGAAATTCATGGTAACCAGTACGATGAACCTGTAAACCGTAAGCAATACCAGCACCTAAAATAGTACCAAAACCTTGCATACCCCACCAAATACATGTTCTCATGAATTGTTCTTCCTTTTTCCACCATTGTGAAGTAAGTAAGATATATGCAGGATTCATAAACCCCTCAAAAACACCAAGAAAAACACGACAAACTAAAAAACCAGCAGCATTTGTACATGCAGCATGACACATTAAAATAATACCCCAACAAATAACAGCAGTCGAAAGAGTTTTGGAAAGTGGTAATCTTTGTAACATACGGTTAGCAGGATATTGAAAAACTAAATAACCAAAATAAAATGATGAACCAACCCAACTATATTCTTTAGCTGACATGTTTAAACTCTTTTGTAAACCCATGATTGAAGCATAAGAATTGGTGGTTTTATCCATTAATTGACATGACATTAAAGCAACAATAATTGGTAAAATATTCCAATCGATTTTTCTCAAAACTTTTTTTTCATATTCAGGATCTAATTCAAAATCTACAATAGTATCAATATATTGCATTGCAACATCAGCATCATTTTTATGAACTTCAATCCTTTTACCATTTAAAGACATAACAGTTGAAATGACTGGATCTAATTCATCAGTTGAATTAACATCAACTATAACAGAATCTTTTTCATCACTTATTTTCTCGTTAAACATATTTAAGTTGTTTGTTGATAATAAATGATGGCTAAAAATAATGGATATTAATTAAATAAAGAGGAAACAAAAGCTAATTTATAGACAAATTGGTAACAGTAAGTGAAAAGATAAGAATGTGGATGCTTACAGTAAAGTGTATCCTATCTTATCTCATTTGCGTCAAGTGGTTCACTTTGATTGTTTTCAAGGGTTTGAGAAATTCCAACGATCATGAAAAATGTTTAAATTTCCGGCTCCTAGTTTTAGTAATTTGGAAACTTCGCAATCGTTTCTTTTTCTTATCAGCGGAACAAATGATAGTTACCTATTTAGGAAATAATTGTACAGAAGAAAACTTCCGACATTCTTGAAGATATCGAGTTAGTTTAAACTAGTCTTATCAACTCTGGAAGTCGGTTATCAAATTTGCAAACCACTCGATAATGAAAAGTTCGGTCACTAACATATTGTAAGGTTGTCTTTTCTGCTTCTGCAAGAGATAAACTGATATTCAAACAACTATGGCAAAAACAGAACAACTTACAAAGGCAGAGAATGAATCAGTTGAACTTAATTCACTTAAAACAGATTCTATTCCAAACAGTGAAGATAGCTTTTTATCAGAATATGATTCCAATTTCTTAATTGATGATGAAGGTTTGTTTGTATTTAAAGATAATTCTCCCATGAAGACAAGAAATTGGCAAAATAAAACAAAAATAATATACACAATTTCATATAGTTTTGTCACATTTGCTGCACAATTTAATTCTACAACAACCTCATCTGTTTATTTTGTTGAAGAAATGCAAAAAAAGTTTAATATTGGAAGAGAAGTTTCTGTTCTAACAATTTCTTTATACATTCTGGGTATTGCATTTGGTCCAATGATTTTCGCCCCATTATCTGAAGTTTTCGGTAGAAAATATGGTGTGTTACTACCATTTTTCATTTCATGTTTATTTACCTTTATTACTGCAATTTCCTACAATGTACCATCAATAATGATTTGCAGATTTTTAGCTGGATTTTTTGCTGGTGCTCCTATTGTTTCTGCAGGTGGTGTTTTAGCTGATTTATGGGATCCATCATTTCGTGGTGCAGCCTTTGCATTATATGCATGTTTTGTTGCAAACGGTGCATCATTTGGACCAGTTATCAGTTCACTCTTAATTCATAGTAATTCAAATGATCAATCATGGAGAATCCCACAATATTTTGCAGGTTTATGTGAATTGGTTTTGTTCATAATAATGTATGTTTTTACAGAAGAAACTTATGAACCTGTTGTTTTACAAAGACATGCAAAAATGGAAAGAATTAAATCAAACAACTGGATTATTCATAGTAGTTTGGATGCTAAGCAGTTAACTTGGAGACATATTATTACAGCGCATGTTGTTAGGCCATTTTTAATGTTGACAGTACCAATTGTATTTACAATGGCATTATTTGCAAGTTATGTTTATGGTTTATTCTACTTAATGATTACAAATATTTCAACAGCTTACGAATTAACAAGAAATTGGACCGGTACAACAGCAGATTTACCCAATATTTCATTGTTTATTGGAGTTTTTATTGGTTGTATTGGTAATATGATTTGGGCGTTAAATTACGCCAAATTAGTAAAAATTAATGATGGTAAATCAATTCCAGAGCAGAGGTTCCCAATTATGATGATGCTTGGTTGGTTGATGCCTGTTGGTATTTTTATTTTTGGTTGGACTTCTTATTCTTCCATTCATTGGATTGTTCCATGTGTTGGTATTTTGCTAATTGGTGCTGGTTTTATTACAATCTTTCAGGGTTGTTTAAATTATCTAGTTGATTCATATCCAACCTATGCAGCTTCTGCAATTGCTGCTAATACGTTTTTAAGATCTGTATTTGCTGCTTCATTTCCCCTGTTTGCAAAACAACTATTTACTAATTTAGGCGTTCATTGGGGTTCAACATTAATTGGCTTTATTGCACTAGGAATGATTCCTATACCATTTGCATTATTTATTTTTGGAGAAAAAATCAGGAAAGGAAAGGAAGACCCTTTTGCTGGTTGATATAAATTTCTTTTTGCATTATTTGTGTTTATAAAAGTATATAGGGCATAGCAAATCTTAAACTATCGTCATACGTCAAAACTTTTAATTTGCAAGACTAAAAAATAACAGAAAAACCTGGAAAATTCACAAATAGTAATCTACTTTGATTCTAAAAGGAAGCTAGTGATAAAATTTCACAAATGCTAAAATAAGCTTAATAAGCTATATTAATATGTACAAGCCAATAGTTATAAAATCAATGACAGTAAAGAATTAAAAGATAACTTGATAAAATTACTAATCATCTTAATTCAGACCTATTTAGCATAATCTTATAAAAACATATGAGTAAAACCATTAGTTAGAGAGTACTTGATTAGAATTTTTGAAATTTGCAATCTTATAGTGTCACTTGTTGGCTTGTTAAAAACCCTTTTCACTTTACTTTTCCTTCAAAATGCCTTCAAAAATTCATGTAGATACCATATTATGCAGGTTTTTATCATGTCAACTACGTGTATCAAACAAAGCTATACATTTTTTTCTATTTGACAATTACTGATTCATTAATTAGTATAAATTATTGACAAAGTACTTAAATAAAATACAAGTCAGTCACCTGTATTGATTAGTTCGTTCAACATTCTTACATAATTTTTACTCCAATAAATTTTCCACTGATATAACAATATATTCATCATTTACAAGGTTGTAATTTATTATGAGAAAGATAAAACACAATTTTTTCAGAATCCTACCACCAATTTCCACATATAATACCTGAAAAATCATTTTCTTTCTTTGTTGTTGGGTTGATAGATTGCAATTGCCTTTTGGGACTTATACGGTTTAGCTGTAGCATAATCTTTTATCTCTTTAAGAGCATCTTTCAAATTTGTGACTGCAATTTCACTTGTTTGAAAAGAAAATGCAAAACGAAATCCTGAAATTTTAATACTATATTTTCCACCAACTGGTACAAAGAGAGCTGGATCAATGAAATTCTTTAAAGGATCAAGAAAAATAAAGTTTGTATGACATGGGATTTCTAAGATTAATCCCAAACCTTCAGCATAGTCTGCAACTTCTTTTGCCATTTCATGTGCCTTTTTCATTTTTGAAAAATTCTCATCAATTGCTATAGAAGCCATTCTACATAACATACCAGATTGTCTAATGCCACCACCATTTTGTTTTTTGAAATGATTAGCTTTTTTGATAAACACATTATTACCAACTAAAACAGAACCAATTGGTGCACCTAAACCTTTTGATAAACAAACTGAAATAGAATCAAATAATTTACCGTATTCTTTAAATGGAATACCAGTTGAAATTTGTGCATCCCAAATTCTTGCACCATCTAAGTGTAAAAGTAAACCATTTTGATGGCACCATTCACTGATACGTTGAAGTTCATCAATTGGGTAAACTAATCCATGAAGTGTATTTTCTAATGATATAACTTTAGTTGGAGCAGCATGAATATCTCCATCATCAGGAACATAGTACCTTAAAATATCCTCTAATGTTAAATATAATCCATTGCTTGGGATAATTGCAGTAACCATAGCCTGTGATAATGTTGCTAAACCACCAGCTTCGTGTACGTAAACGTGCCCTCTATAATCGCAAACAATTGAATGTGGCGGTTGTTTTAAATGTGATCTAAGCGCAATTTGATTGGATAAAGTACCTGAAACACAAAATAAACCACATTCGAAACCCATTAAATCAGCAACTTTCTTTTCCAATGCAAGTGTATCCTTATCTTGGTCATACACTGAATCACCTACTGTTGCAGATGTGGCACTTCTAATCATTGATTCAGTTGGTGTAGTAAATGTATCACTAATGAAATTATTGTGGTTTTCCGGTAAGCTCTCCATGATTGCAATTATCGATAAATAACTAGCTAATATGTATTTCAAAGAATGTTTAAGATAGTAAAAGAAGAAGAAATGAATTAACCGAAAACAAACAAAAAAAACCCCCAAATAAACGTTGAATTGTTGATGCTATCTTTATATATTAAGAATTATTTGCGATAAGCAATTAAAAATACATCAGACAGCCAGAATTGATGTTGCAATAGTTTTACACTGATTGATTGGATTATGCGAAAGCAATCATCGACTCAAACTTCCTTTTTTGTTTGGCCCGCCTTTGGTGAAATTTCTCGATTTCATCATGTAACGGCCGAAAAGAAAACCGTTTCCAATTTTTCTATTTATTTGATGGCCAAAAAAAATAGAAAGCTGGCATTACAATAGTGACATCTACATGTTTGGATATTATAAACATAAAAATAGGACTATTGTCTAGGTTTGTTTATGTTAATTACATTTTTTTTGACAGATCTCTGTTTACAGTTGCACAACCTTAGATTGCTGAAGTACCGGACTCTTCTCATCCGATTTTTTTCAAGAAGGGTTTATTATAGTACCAATACGTTTAACATATTCTGTGGTATGGCGTTTTGTGTTTTGAATATTGGTCCAATCAGTTAAGAACTCCGTTACTACCAAATAAAAAACTTTTTTAGGAAGATAAAAAAGAGAAATGGTATCATAACACGCTAATAGTTTCTCCAATTAAAAAGAATATAAGATACTAATAGGACAGTGCATAATAAAAAAAAGTGGTGTTTAATGAATAATCACAGGTTGGGTGATTTATCGATTTTTTGTTTAATGATTTGAAGAAGTTTTGAAGTTGGAAACATTCAGCTTTAATTCGGACGTCGTTCAAGTAGTTTTAAGTCAAATTGGAACTTTTCAATCCAGTTTAAATATCAAACAAAACTAATTTGAATTATGTAATTACATTTGAACTATTTAATCAGCTAGGAGCATTTGAAAAAACAAATATATTAAATTGCATGAACCAAAGCAATGACGAATGCCAATCGTTCAATATAATTAGATAAACCAATTTTAGCACAAATTGAAGGAATTAAATTGGATTTAGCAGATTGCAGCATCAAATTAGACTGAGGAAATCAGCACTATCACTGCAATTCAGCACTTAGATTAACCGTAAAAATAAAATTAACGATGATCGTTTATTTATGAAATTTTAAACTCTATGTAGTTGCTCATATTAAACAGTAGTATTTGGGCTGGATGCAACATGTAAATCAAGCTTAAACGTTCAAATCTAACTTAATAAATACTGCTCAACTCTCACTGATAAAATCAAATGAAAAAAAAATTTGTGTTTCCCCAAACATAAAATGAACTGGGTGCAGTGTATAATTTGTGTTGATTATATGTATTTATATCAAAGTAAACCTACAAGTGTGAGTAATTGAAACCGAATAAATGTACTTTCCTAGAATTAATGGCATCATTTATTCAAAATTAGATTAAGTTGAAATAGCTTGAAAAACTTTAATTTAAAATATTTCTTGCACCAATAAGGTTTGTTTGCAATCAATAACCTTTAATGGCTTTAAAGATTTTCTAGAACAAAATGTACATATGCGGGACTGACTGAAGATAAAAACTATACAGAATTAAAGTTTTGCGAAAATCAGCTCAAAGCTTTCATTATCTCATACATGATACGAAATGTTGAAGTGAATTTTGTTGAGTCAATTCATAAGTAAATTCATTAAACGAATCTCAAAGTTGTAATATACACTTTACCTGTAACAATAGCCCCCGTTACGCAATTCATGATGACGATTGTGATGATCCATTCACTAAAGAAATTACTGTTATCGACGCTTATTTTAGAAATAACCTTTGACCAGCGTTAAACAGAAGACAAGTCATCATAATTGGAGTTATCAGAAAAAGCAGACATATTAAGATTAAAAATGGATCAAACAAATCAAGCTTTGTTCACTTCAAAAATTCAAAAAGAATTACGTTAATCCATCCGTGACAAGTTTTTTGTTGTAAGTAAAAGACATCTTGTTATGTTATAACTTCTTTTAAAGTGATTGAATTAAAAAGACAATTCACTAATTTATTAAGGTCTTACCAAATATACGATATATTAGTTTATTTTATTTAAAAAGATCAGTTTGGAGTTTATAAACAAATGGTGGTTTTACTGTGAAAATGTTATCACTTAAAATTTGAGGGGCACAGTTTTCTAAGTATATATTTATATATAGGCGCGTAAACCAAAAAACCATCGTAAACCAGTTTTTCATTCTCATTGAAAATGGCATCCGACGCGTCGACTCTCAGATTGTTTAACCACGTATCCATAATATCTTTATTACAATAAATTGCATAAATCTGCCCTTTTTCAAATATTTTATGCATGCCAAGAAGAATCATTCCTATAGAAGAACCGGTTGAATATGGTTCCAGTGTTTTAAACAATCGTGATTTAATTGAAAGACTTGAATATAGTGAATTAATTGATTCATTTACCCAGTTGTTGAACAATGTATCTGCAAATGATCTTCTTAAATATCATAAAGATCACAATTTAATTAATGATCATGATATACAAGAA